>JAXGGA010001712.1:0-142516 GCA_038373865.1 Uloborus plumipes
GGTACAACCACTTAGTAATTAATTACTTCAATTAATTACTAAATGTGTGTTTATTCATGAATGTATAATCAACGCCACACAAAAGTAACTGCATTCATAAAATCAAGTGCATACAAAATTAAACCAAAAAACACTTACTTCATGTTCAATCATTCGCTGCCGAATCTTTTCTTGGTCAGTTGGAATGGTGGCCATGGCTGCCAATTTCTTCTCAGTTTGATCCAGCCACTCATCCAAAGGAACAATTCGATCTTGGAAATCTTTTGCGACTGGAATTGTCCTTTCCAAAGCGTCAGTTCTCTCTTGGGCAGCATTTGAGAGATCTTCGAATCTCTGCATTAAGTCTCCCAGCTGTGCATCGATCTGCATTCTTTCTATGGGGTCCGAATTTTTCATAATTTCAGTCCCCATTTCCATAAGAGAATTCATGTTACTTTGCCTGTCCAGAAGCAACTTGTTCAAAAACTATTGGAGAAAAAAAATTATTTATGATGTTTGATGTAATTAACAATGTACCATAATTCTACACAACTTCTATAGTGAAAATGCATTAAAAGTATAATCACTCTCACTTTCTTTTATGTTCTTCGTTATGTTTTTAAAATGAGAATTTGAAAAATCACATTTCAAAGTGATAGACATTTTTATGCAAAAAACAATTATTTAATCACACAACCCTAAACATGAAATAGCTTTAAAAACCAACAATAAACTGCTAATATGTTCTTAACCAATATTTTTAATAATTTCATTGATAAAAGTCACAGAAGATAATTGAAAAATAACCTACAGTTGTTTCTCCGTTACATTTCACCATTAGAATACAATTTTCAGTTCACAATATAATCTCTATCAATATTTTTGCATGCATCCCACTATTTTATCAGTGCCCTTATACTAGATTAAATAGTTTGGACTGCTGTCTGAGACCCATCACCAGCGTTTTCATCACCAGAAAAAAAAATATGCTTTTCAAGCTTGTCTCTGAATGATTACCCCCCCCCCCCCCATCCAAGAATCTCTCTCCTCTCTCTACTTTCTACATTTCTTTGCATGATAACATACTTCTTCCCCATAAACAAGAAGTCCTTTTATCCAGGTAATTGAACGACAACATACCCTGCTCCTCTATTTTATAACTATAAAACATCATGTATTTGAACCTGAATTATGAAAATGGCAGCATATGATAAAAAATTAATGATGTTGTCCAACATCAATATTCTATAGAAGCATGATACAATCACTCTGCTAAAAGAAACTGCACAAATTTATGACTTATTCAATGACGCTTTTTTTGAACTTAACTTTCTGAGTGAGAATCTATGATTTAAAACAAAGAAACGATCAAGATCTATTGCATTCAATTTCATTCTTATTTTCAAAAAAGCATAGCCTTAACCCTACACTGCATGGTGTTGCCAATTGGCTACATGGACAATTTGTCCTCCTTATGAATAGCAGAGTGTAGTCATAAGGCAACTCAATGCATAAAAAGCAAGTATTGGGTATATTTAAAGCAATTATCACCATTTATCCTCCATACATGGCAGCACTGGTCTGTTACATGCTCTTAAATGAATCCATATGGATAGCTTTTAAAATCACTCAAACTACCATGTTTTGAAATTATTTTTTACAATGAAATATTTTTCTTCGTCTTTTAAAAAAATAACATGAATAAAATAAACATTTATCTTTCGTTTAAGATGCGTTTTACATCAAAATAATTATTTGGAAAAAATCTAGGACATAATACACGTCTGTAGCCATTTGGCAACATTATGCAGTAAGCATCCAGAGAACACTTCGATTCATCTCTATAGTTCATGAAGTATGAGCTTTGTTTATGTTTCGCGCTAGCTTCTTTCTCTTTTTGGAGGGTATAATATAATCATGCGGACCCAAAAGTGGTACTTTCGGCTATTCTACCGTTTATAAGACCTCGCAATTATCAATGCTTAGTTGATGTTCAACAGAGTGAACAAACAAAAAATCAATAGGGAAAAGCCTTTAAAACGTGCTCATTTTAGATTTCAGTTAGCATAAACGTTGTGCTTACACGGACAAGTAAAGTCATTAATAATTTTAAAATATAGTTTTGAAAAAAAACTAAAAAATACGCTTTTACATTGGAATGCGCTGTGATCATCACGGGTTTCCCTCTGATTTTCAAAACTACTGAATATCCGCACTTAAGTTTACATGTACTTATAATACATCAATATGCAATACAGTTTATAGCCTTTAGTATTAAAAATAATATTAAATATATTACTTTTATATTTGCAAAGAACGTAAATTTTATCTTTTATTCAGAGTTACATACATACATACAAACAAACCCACGTGTGAAATTAATAAAAGTGTATTAAAAAGAGACCATTAGCTACAGAGGAACTAGTTACAAACCAAAAAAAAAAAGAGAAAAGAAGGAAAGCTTGCGCGAGAGAGCCTCCAAAAGACATCAGATTTGACAGAATTGATCATCGAAAAGTACAAGTACATATAAAAAATAATGTAAAATGTCAAAATGTAAAGGATTACAAGAGTACAGTGCACCAAATGTTCAATTCCTCTATTTTCTTTACAAAAAAGAACTAATTTCAAGACTATCATTTACAATCATTTTTATCTGTTGAATGCATGGTGTAGCCATTTGGCAACAAAACTATTTTTAATTAGAAAGGGGTGAAAATTTAGAGTTAAATTTTTTTAAACATTTTTCCATGCTTTCTTATTACATTGACAAACACATATATTTTTTTCTACGAAAAATAAAAAATCATGCAGTGTAGGGTTAAGCTGTCTGATTAAATTTTGTAAAATATTCCGCTTTTAAACAAAAATAAGATAGATAAATCATTATTTGTAGTACAAAATAAGCCTATGGTTTTGGAACTAGCTTAAACATTCAATTCTTAAAAAAATCTTGTTCTGATTCCTGCATTCAGTATCATGATGTAAACAATAGACCATCGAAACAATAGCAGAGTTAAACAAAAATGAAATACTGTCGTCTCCGCTTAATCGGGTAATGGATAAACGAATACCCCGTTTATACAAATAAAATCGTCCGGAACAAAAAATTTTTCCATAGACGCAATGTCAAATATCCCCGCATAATCTAATAATTTCCCTGGATAATAGAATAATATTTGTCAGCTTTTGCAAAAATTTTTGCTAAGATAAATGTTGAATCAAATAAAGGTGTTTCCACAAGACTTTGAGCAAGCAAACCACTATTGTGGACTGTTTCAGAAAATAGAAGTGAAAGGCGAAAAAACAATTTTTTTCGCAACGCAAGTTGTAAGTTACTTTTTTATGATTTTCATACGACCGTACAATATTTATACTCAATTATTATACTATTTTATTGTTTACTTTGCTTACTTCAAAATCTTTTTACCAATAACATTAATTATTTCCTTTATATAGCTATTTCTTTGCCATTATTACATTTGGAGACAAAAGTTGTTATAATGGAAAGGTAAAAAAAGTTCCCCGCTTTATCGAATAAAATTTCTTGGACCGTATTCATTTAAGCGGGGCCGACAGTATATGAATGTGTGTTTGTTTTTACCTTTTGTTCTTGCAATTGGGCTTTCACAACTTTATAATCAGCGGATGGTGGCTTCTGGTTGGCAACCATTTCCTCAGTATCTTCAAGCCACTTTTGCACCCCATCCAATGCATCTTGGAATTTTCCAGACTGCAATAAGGCAATGTCCAACTTTCGTTCCCTTTCATTCAACTGCAAAATGAAATTAATGGTGAAAAACAGAGTTTAACAATTTGCAGCATTTCATGCATTGCTTGAAATAAACATAAATTTAAATTATCAAAATATATTAAAATTAAAAACTGAAATACTCACCCTCTGTTTCAAGTTATTCCACCGTTCATTCAGGATGTCTAAGTCTTGCTCCAGTACTGAAGTGTTAACACCAGTAGATGCAGACTGTATCAATCCTTGTCCAACTTTATTGATATTGTCAATTTGTTTCCCAAGAGGCTCAAGTCGATTGCGATGATACCGCTACAAGGAAATTCATTTATTGTCAAGCAATCAAATTTCACTTCGAGAAAAAAGAAACTGAAAATTTAATTTAAAAATTGCAGAATGAGACATGACTAAAATTTGCCCATAACATGCCAAAAAGAGAAATCTTAATTTTCAATAGGAAGGCAGTTAAAGCTATTGTACTGGCGCGCCATTTTCACAAGTCTGTTTTGTGTTATCATCGCCTGTGCGATATAGGAATTCCAAATGCTTGGACCTCACGCAGGGAAAATTTCAGACGTAAACACGCTGTTTTGTGTCTATTAACACCAAAGGCGAGGAGCTCTCAGGAATGCGAGCAAATAGTCCACAACGAGTGTTCGTTTTCCAAGAAACCCCGCCATGTGTTTTTTGTGATCACTGTATAATGGCAAATGGTTGACATTTGTTGCGCCCAGCGAGAATTCCTGTTTAGTGTGAAGCGACATGCAATGACACTTTTCGGAGCATAAATTCGAGGGAATGTAAACCTCTCTGACAAGAGAACGGTAATAACTTTCATCATTCTCGGATAAACACAGACGGTCTGATAAACCTAGCAATCGGGGACCCCCCGAGAAGACGGGGATTCGAAATGAGGAGGAGAAGACTCTCGGAGAGCGGACGAGATGGTCGGTATCTTGTCCCGCAGAGTTCCAAATATTTCCAATGTACAAATTATGTAATATAGCTGTAAATACTGTAGAAATAAATATGCTAGTATTTTACTTGCATCCTCTTTTTCAACCAAGTAACAAACAGAGTAGCCAAAACGTTACACTATTTTAGTTCAGCCTATTACTTATAGAAATTAAATTCCTCACCAAAGGAAAGCAATAATTTTTCAAAACTAATATATATTGCTGATTCACATCCAAAGGGAGGTTACAGGAGGTCACTGGAACCTCCCAAAAAATTCCTTATTTGGAAAATTTTGTAACGTAAGTCAAATTCTGCATTTGTCAAATACACCAATGCATACATACCTGTATTTTTATCATTCGGCAAAAATTTGGAGTTCCATTCAGTAAATTTATAACTTCCACCTTCCCAAAAATTTAAGTTCAAGATACCACTGTTCACATCATTGATGGCAATGATACGTCAGGCAAATTGTCATAAGTTTTAATTTTTAAACTTCATCTAATTAGTAGTTTTCCCCTTAAATAATGTTATATTTCCTAAATTTCAGATTGAAAGTGGCCAAAATACTCTAATAATGACAAGGACAATAAAAATCAATTAAATAAATAAGGGATTCGCTTCAGTTGGATAATTTTTCCATAAAATGCTCAAAAAGCTAAACTTTAAAACAAATAAAGGCACAGCATTTTAGCTATATTAATTATTATAGCTTTATGTAGATATATTTTTTTCAGTTTACCTTGAACTCGTCCTGCTGAGATCGAATGGCATCCACTTCTCCACCAATGGCTTTGAAAGAGAGCTCCTCTTCGGCTGTTTCATTCAACTCCTTAGCAATGTCAGTGTAATCTTCATAAAACTTTTCCAGCCTGCTCAGCATGTTTTCTAAATTGTTGTCTCTAGTTTTTGCGCGTTCCTCAAGGCGAATCAATTGGCGATTGAGGCTATCCAGCTGGAGGGGAAAAGCAACATAAATATTTAATTTTCAATGTTGAAAATTTCCATTAGAAATTTGCAAGCTTAGTTAAATTTGATTATTTTATTTCATAAATTGGCCCAACACAAAGTTTCTTGTTTTGTTTCAGTACATGAATACAAATGTTATGACACAATCTTCTTTAACTAATAATTTAAGAATTAAATTAAGTTTCCAAAATTTGATTTGCAAACGTAAAGCACAGGTATTTACAAAGTTTCCTTTTATTTGTTTCAGTACATGAATAGAAATGTCATGACAAAATCCTCTTAAACTAATTATTTAATAATTAAATTCAGTTTCCAAGGTTTGATTTGCAAACATAGAGCACTGTTATTTATCAAGTTTATAGGTAAAATTAGTTTCTAAAGGTTTATAATCAACCTTATTAGCCTAATAAAGTTCAGAATTTCTACCTCTATGCAAATCAATAGCACTATATCAATGCAAGTGTTTCTAGTATAAGTTTCATTTTTCAAATATGTATAATGTAAAATTTTCAAAAATCAGTTTTTTAAGCACAAGTTTTAATAAAATGAAAAACAGCCAATTGCTTACAATTCCTAATGTATAGAATTTCTACAATTAATGGTGCCAACATATGTTAAGCTTTTTAATTACGAAAGTTAATCATACCTGATTTCTGCAACCTTTAGGGTCAGGTGTATATCCATGGGAAATAATTTCTTGGCATTGATGCTCAACTTCTTCACAATCATCTCTAGCCCTTTTCAAACGGTGGACATAGTTCTATAAAATAACAATAATAGCAACGAATATATCGCAGCTCGATAATAAACAATGAAAACTTCAAAGTTTAAACGAGAACAGAAAAATATTCTTACTTTGATTTGATTGATTTGCGTTGTCACTGTGTCAATATCCCGAGCGATCGGAGACATGTTGTCTAATTCTTCCTCTAAATTATTTAAATCATAATGAGCATCTTTCATTTTATTCTGAAAATAGAAATAAAACATAATACATTATATCACACTAATTTATTCATTGAGAAACTTTCATAGCTAAATTGGAGAATTTAAACAAAATATTTCACATTACAAAACAAACTAATGGAGTTTTAAAAAAAAATTGTTAATGACAGCACCAAACTAAGATTAATTTTTTCACAGAACTTAATATTGTCAAATTTGTCATAATATAATGAAACAGTGCATAATTCAAATGTTTTCATGTTATATGAAGCAGAGAGGTAATAAAAATAGTTTTTTAACAGACAGTGATGCTAAACAAACCATAGATGCAACTAAAAGGAAATTTCAATATACATTTTAACCCTCTATACATTTCAAAGTTTCAGCTTAAAATTGGGAATGACATTGTGTTTTTATGTAACACAAACATTTGAAGTATAACTAAATTATAAAATGGTGTCAAAAAACATCTTCATTTTTTTTCTAATTAACAAGTTTAATAAAGTACAGCTTCTCTGCTTATCTTATTTGAGGGGGATCAGTTTACACAAGTTACACACAAAACAATTGTAAAATTCAGTTATATGATTAACTATAATGTATCCAAAATTTAATAATATTAACACTAATGGGAATAAATAATCTCTCCACACCAACCATAGCTCTCAAAATGCTGTGAGTATATATCTGACAAAGCAATCAAAGGGAACAAACTAAACTTAGCCTCAAACTTTATGGCAAGCCTTTTTGTACTGATGCACTTTGAATATACATTGAAAAGAACATCAATAAAAATAATTAATCAACAGTATCCCACAGTGAAACTTACATTGAAATGTGTCACTATTTCAGATGCAGACTCCAGGTCACAACACCTGTCTTCCAGTTTTTGAATGAGCTGTTTGTGTCTCTTATCCAATTCTTCAACTTCATCAGTAATATGGGATGTGTCAACAGAAGGAGATGATTCAGAAACCAGAACACCAACATAGTCTTTCAGCCCATTTAGTTGCCTCTTTATGTCTCCAGCTTCAGTTAATAGGGCCTAAGGTTTAAGTGCATTAAACATTAAAGCGATTAAAAATATTATAAATGTAATTAAAGATAGCATATTTGGTTTGAATTCTTGATGACTGTGAAAAAATCAGCATTTTTAAAAGTAATTTGTTACTAGGAAACAATAGCACGTTTGCTTTTCAGAACCAGAATGCATGAGCCATTTCACGAAAGCTGCCATTTTGTCCCGCATGTGACGCTCATACATTTTATTAAAAATAAGCAATTTTAAAAGATGATGAATGAAGTTTATTTCTTAAGAAACTCCACATCAGTTTGATATTTTTTAACCAACAAAATTTCCTTCCTTATCTTTTAAAATCACCACTTTTTTTATGAAATAGGCAAGTACCCCATGCAGGATAAGATAAAGACATTTTTGTAGAATGGCCCATATAAAATATTTACTGAACAAACTTTCAAGAGATTAAGCACTATAGGTATTCTACATAAGTATAATAAAAACTTAATTAAAAGTATTACTACCAGGTAAAAATTTCTAGTTGATAGAATAGAATAATAAATAATGATTTTTAACTTTTTCTGCAATTAATAGCAGAAATTTTAGGATTTCTTAAGAAACTGCTAAAACAAAAAATATTACAAAATAATTAACCCAATTGGAATAACAACATTTACAAGCAAACCTTGAAACAAATACTTAACTAAGAATGAAAATTCACTAAACTCACATGCAATTTAAGCATTAAGAATGTTTTACTCATTTAAAGTTACCTTCATTCTAGCCAAGAGTTTTGGATCTCTTGAGCTGTCCCCCAAGGCATCATGAGAGAGCAATCTATCTTCAAGCCGGTGTAAGGAATGATTCACATCACGGGCTTTCTCTTGATACACATTTAATTTATGTGAAATATCATCCAACATTTGTGACCTTTCCAAAACCTCTGTTGAATTTGAAAACGAGAGAAAATGAAATATATTTATTTGCAAAGCGAAGAACAACGGTTAAAAGCAAGGAAAAATCAAAATATTTTTTAATTAAAACGCATGCTAGGATGTAGAACACTACACAACCACACACACACATATATTATAGCCTCAGAATAACAGTAGGATATCTTACAGCTATTTCTAGAATAATTTGTCTTACTGTGCTCTGAGGGGACAAAACATGCAATCAAACCTCATTAAAGAAAGCTCAGAGACCTTTAAAAACAATTTGTCTTAACTGTAGTTTGTCGCATCTTAAAAACAATTAATAACCAAAATAAGACAAGTATGTTAAATCGATTTAACAAGGTTCGACTACTTTCATGAAGGGAAAAAGTTCTCAAATAATAAAAATGCAAACACCCTGTAACACAAGTCAGCAGGGGGAAAAAATCGACAATAAATTTTCAACGTGAGAAAAAAACACACACGCACACACTCAAAAAATAAATACCATATAAATAAATAAAAGGACAAAGGACAAAAGAGGTTTACGAAATTATTCCATGAAGAAAAGTGCCAAGTTACAAGTTAAAATCTTCATAAAAAGCCTTAAGTGAACATAAATCAATACAAATCATTAAAAACTATCATTAGAAAATGTTACCTTGATTGACTCTATCCCAGCGTCTTCTTAATGCATCAACTTCATTTCTAATTACGTCTGTATCTACATCACAACAGGAAATCAAAACTTCTCCATGGTTGCAAGTATTTTCATATTCTTGTGAATGCTTTGATAAATCATTTTTAATAGCCTTAAAAAATAAAAATAAATTGCATTAGAATAACAAATAACTGAAAGCAATTAAAAATTAAAAAAAAAAAAAACTAAAAACATATCAGATTAATTCATTTAATCAATTGCTTGAAGTATGAACTGATTTAGAAAGCCCCTAATTAGTGGCTTAAAATATCTCCCTATAAAGAATATGTTTCTTTAAGTGCCAATTAACAATAATTCAATTATTTTTTTCAAACAAATCATTACAAGAACAAAGGTTAAATCTTAACAATTTTTTTTTTCAACCTTGCAGCTACGACTTTTATCTTCAAAATTAAACATTCAGTAAAACATTCAGTATTAATTCAAACTTACTTGAATTTCTTTCACTTGTTTATCTAACTGAGATCGATGGAAACTTATGGGTTGCAAAGCATTTACTTTGTCTTCGCATTTGTTGAGCCAAGAGACAAATGAGTTAAGAGAGTTGTGATACTTTTTACAACTTTCTGAGCATTTCTGCAGCAGTGTGTGCCTGGAATTTAAAAAACAGTAATTATTAAAAATGTCAATTAACATTAGTCTTATATAGGGACTATTCTTGAAATTTCTTACTACGCCTGTTGTTTGTATCTAGTAGCACAATTCGTTATTCAATGTCAAAAAATTTCAAGCATAACAGGGAAAAAAAAGCAAGTTGAGTTTGACTGTGTTGTTCAAATTTGTGATCCAGCACAAGGATTTTTAAACAACACACCACTTTACATCATCAAGAATGAAAAAAAAAAAAAAAAAAAAAAAATCTGGTTCATTTAAGAAAAATATGCAAAATATTTTACTTCAATGACTTATCCCAACCTTGTTAAGGCAAATGCACATAGTGGGTTTCAGACCCGTCATTTCAAACTTTTCCAGAGGATCAAAAGGTGCAAACCAAATTGCGATGTCATCAGAAAACAAAAACCATGCCCCACATACATGTAAATTCATTGACTTCTCAAGGAGGGAGTGCAATTGACCCCTCTAAATGACCGGACAGAGTAGCTCTTTAATGTGCACAGAACAGTTAACAGAGAGCAATATGGAAGAAATTACCTGTCATTTGCCGCCTTGCGAACTTTCTCCCATTGCCGCTTTGTAATGTCCATTTTGTTCTGAAGTTGGGCAGCTTCTGATTTTCTAGTGACTTTTGGGAGCATTTCAGCACCTTTACTCATAAGCAAATGGACTTCATGATCTTT
The DNA here is from genome assembly GCA_038373865.1 of Uloborus plumipes. Taxonomy (NCBI): domain Eukaryota; kingdom Metazoa; phylum Arthropoda; class Arachnida; order Araneae; family Uloboridae; genus Uloborus; species Uloborus plumipes. The sequence goes on from JAXGGA010001712.1 coordinate 10,571, forward strand.
ATTCAAAACTTCTTTATAAATGCTCTATAACAGATTGCCTTGTATTAATAAGAATACTTTTCTGGTCAATTAATTTAAAAGTATGAAAAGAAAAAGAAAAATAAGAAATGAGACGAAGTAAAAAAATTATATCAACATGTACAATCATTTTGCCATTGCTTACGAATCTATACATGCTAATCAAGGTTCGAACAATTAAAACTCAATAGTATTTCATAAATAAAAATAAGTACGTTTTAAAATATAAATAGGGGAAAAAACTTATACAACTTTTAAAAGCACATAAATTTATAACCGTAACAGCATGCAAATGTTTTTGCCTCCACAGAGCAGATCAGCAGTTCAAAAGTGAACACCCCCCTCCTCTTTCATTCTCAACATTATGTAAGTTATGGTTGAATGTTTGTTATACACAGCTACCTTGAAGTCTTAAGAGTCGTAAACATCGGGTAGAACATCATTTATGCCATAACATAGCTGAATTTTGTGCCATTTTCTCACATACGTTTTGTGGGAAAACATCTTTGAATCCCCGAAAACTCCGCAAAACACCTGCTAAAACATGATGCAGAATGCAGCTGTATTATGACATGGATGGTGTTCTACCCAATGTTTATAACTCTTAAGACTTCAAGGTAGCTGTGTATAACAAACATAATGTATAAAATAAAGGGGGAATACCCCCACTTACGGACCACCCTGTATAATAATAAAAAATATTTAAAAAAAATTTTTTTTTAAATAGATTGATCAAAAATAAATGAAATAAAATTAGTTTTGATTCTTACTTCAAAATCCTGAACTTGTCTTTTAAGTACATCTTTATCAGCAGAGATGGGAAATTCATGCGCTAAAGTGTTCTCCATATCATTCAACCAGTGCTGAATGCGATCAAATGAAAGGTAGAAATCTTTGTCTTCTTTCAATGCTGACTCCAGTTCAGCTTTGCGATTATCTAAGCAAAAACAATTAGTTTTGATTAATCATACATAGTAAAGTGCTTAACATAGATTTTTTTTTTTCAATTTACAATAGGGTAGTTGTGACCTATTAAAAATCCCCATTTTGATCATTAAATATTGTTACTTGACTCTCAAAACTCCAAAATTCACCACTGCCGTATTTTAAAACACAACGATTGATTTTTAATGAATTTTTAAAAATCCGACGCGCAAAAGCGCGCTTTTCTGATACGTCACGAGTTACGTCACTCGGCCTCAATCCTCAGCTCTACGCGACGGTCCCGTGTTATCGCTACGGACATTTTGAGCGCGTAGTTATTTTTAATTTTTAGATATTTAATAATCCTTTTGATGCATGATGGAGACAGGATACGTCAAAGGACAGTCCAACAATCTCCCTCAAGTGACATCAATGATGGTTTTTGCCTATTTTCGAGAGGACGAGCGATTTAAATCTTCCAAAATCACGAGGAGTTAATAGTCTTCAAGTGCGTCTTCAACGTAGCCAAGCGTTTCCCTCGCTTCTCCCGGTCGGCTGAGGCGCGGCGGAAGTACCGATGACGTTTCTTCCGCAGCCGAGTGACGTCACATTTTCTTGAACTTTAAAAATTATTTTAAAAAAAACTACTTATCGTATCGCAAAAATTTTTTCACCGATGATGTTCACACATGTTACTCTATCATATAAAAATAAAATTGAAAAATCGAAAACTACCCTATTACTCATTTTGATTTTGGCAAGGTTTTAAAACAAACTGTGTGTATAAACTTACTCATTTTTCTGTTCAGGTTATTATATTGCTTTTCAACAGCATTCAATTTATTCTTTATTTCTGTCTTGGAGGCTGAATCACTTAATATATCACATAACTGATCACAAACTGCTTCAGCATCGGCTAATAATGGACGTTGATTCTCAAGCTGTTCTTCAAGGTCCTAGAAAAATATTTTTGCAGATAAAAACTGAATCAAATAATGTCTATAAAAAGCATGGAATATGACTACAATTAAAGTAAAATTTTAAGTTTCTATACAAACACTATAAAACAATTTTAAATGATCTTAAATTTTTAAGCTTCTAGAAATAGATACTAAAAATATTTTTATTTAAAGTACTATTTTCATGAATACTAAATTTTCAGCTTTTAAAAGTGGTTAGTTTATTTTATATTAATTAGGACAGAATTTAAAAACTGAAATTTAGAATAACTATCTGCAACTAAAACTAAAAAAATTAATGGTACATTGCTCCAATTTATAACGCTCAAATAATGAAAAGTAATGGAATTGCAAGCACGCTAAATGTTTGTGTATTAGTTTACAGTCCTCCACCTTCCTCCCCCTTCTTTTTTTATTTCTTTCACTTTAATAGAACATTAATGCTTGTAACTGAACTTTTTTTTCAATTCAAAAAATTAGTAAAACTTTGGCAGTAGATTTAATTCCAAGTACAAATTGCTTTAAAAATTAAAAAAATGAAGTTAAAAACACCTTCTTTTTTTAAACAAACAATTTTTTTCCAACTTTAAGTGTCTTGCAGAGACCTAATTCTTATCATTGTAAGGAACTGAAAATATAATAACATTACAACATTTTACTTCTTAGTTTGCATGAATATTTACAGAACAAGCAACTGGACAGTATACTGGTTTGCTTGTTAGAAAACAAAAAAACGTGAACACATGTTCAACTAATAACAGAACAATTTGAAACTAGAATATGAGATATAGATTGAAATCTGAAATTTGAAGTAAAAAAACAATTTATGGGTGCATGATGAAATGTTAGTAGTATTGACTTAACCTTTTGCTATGGTGGGGGAGTAGCTGCCTCAGGGAAATTTTATTTTTGAGACAAAAGAATTAATATTACAACAAAAGAAAACATTCCTTTATATTTAATAACTACATGAGGATAAATTAAGTTTGATGCAAAATAAAACAAATACCCTTAAATAAATTAACGTATAACGATAAAGAAAGGCAGACAGGCTATATAATCCTTTAAGTTCCCTCCTTAGATAAAAGATTTCAGCACTTGAATATTAAAAATAGCAGATTTCACGAGAACTGTTTGTTGGTGCTCGTCATACAAGAAACAATGATATTTTACATAATAAAAAGAGCTTCCCTCTAAAAAGGGGATTTTAAAGGTTATTACAGAAACAGAACATACAATTAGTTTCCTCAGTTGATCTTCCGCATCCGATCCAGCTTCCGACAGGTGATCAAATTCATCTCCAATGTGCTGCAGGCGATCTTGGAGCCTGTTCAAACTGTCTTGGAAGTCTTTCGTAGCTCCGACTGCGGCGTCTAGATTGTGCTCTCGATCGGCCAACTTGCCCATCAGGTCGTCCCAACGTGTGTTAGTACTTTGCAACTGGTCTCGTATTTTCTTAGCAGCAGGGCTATTGACATCCAAATGATCTAGTATGGCATGACCGCAATCACGGCTCTTCACCAACACTGGCTCTTGCAAAGTGAACTCATCACGTAATACCTGAAAATGAAATTTATATCATAATTTCATGACATTTAAAAATACTTTTATTGACGGTTATTACATTTTTATCAAACTTTATAACGTCGAAAGAAGGAAAGTGAAAAACTGAAAGTGCTTTTTAGAGCAAATGAATCTGCTAAAAAAATTAAGTAGTGAATCCATACAACATTTTACATAGCATTGTACCAAAAATACTATTTTTTGTTTTAATGTGCAGAATCTATTCTCAGCTTATAATAATCACAGAACATTTTTTTTATGTAGAAAGTGTTAAAATCTCTTGTATATACTCATTTATACACATATTTTTTGGGTACTTGATTTATCAATCAGTTTATTGTGCATGTGTCACGTCTATTCAAACAGTTTTGATTATTTTATGGAACTACAACTTCCACAACAGATGTTAATAACTGTACAAATAACTAAATGAAAATTTCATTCTACTAATATAGATTAACCTGCTATAGTTAAATACCTTCACAACAACATTAAAAATTCCGACGAGAATAGTTACGAATTAATTTATTTCACTATCTAGTCTAGACTTTTTTCTCCAAGACTCATGTTATGTATTAGTTATTTTAAGCAAAATTCTGATTAAGTAGATGAAAATACAATTGATCATGGGAAGCTACTTTTTTGTTTCGGTAAACACAACAGGTGAATAAAAACAAAATCGAAAATACACCAAAAAAAAAAAAAAAACCATAAAAAAACCTCAGCATGAAATTACGACACAAAAAATAATATGACACGGCAATTTGAAAATTTTAGCACTTTCATGAAAGGTTTAGGTTTTTATCAAATTTGTGTGAAGGGTTTGTATGGGGTCAAAAAAAAAAAAAAAAAAAAAACATGAATTTAAAAACTTTGTTTTTCATAAATTTAGAAGTATCTGAATTAAATTTTTCAGAACAATATTTATTACAGAAAGAAAAATAAACAAGAATTTTATCACTAAACACCATAAAAATTGAGAAGCATTCAAAAGAAGATAATTCAGAAGAACAAGAGTTTTTACCTGAACTTGTTGAATTTGAGAAGTCACCATTCGAGGATCAGAGGCAATAGGTCCCAAAACTTGGAACATTTTCTCTTTCTGTCCCAACCAGCTGTTCATGGCTTCTTGAGAATCTTGGAAGTCTTTCAAATCTTGTAAAAACTTTGTCTTTTCACGCAAGGATGACATAAGCTCATTCCATCGATGAGCTATAATGTGACAAATTTTAATTATGCTCACAATTCCTTAAATAGGACTAAAAGCTATCTGTGAGAAATATTTCTTCAATTTTTCAAAATATAATTTTCAAAAAATATATTCATGCATCAAAAACATGCAGTATTACAGGCATCACACTGAGATATTTACAGAAGTGATTGACTTACTAAGATCAGACATTTGCATTTGCAAATTATCAATGCCAGGAGTTGCAGGCTTCTTGCGTGCTAAATCTTCAGTTTGATGTTTTAGCCTGTCTAATTCTAGTTGCCTTTCCAACATATCATCTTGAATACCCTGTAATGTTTACATGACTTATGTTAACATGTAATAAATGTGGAATTCGTGCATACTAAATACATTTGAAAAATGTTTAACCACTCATATTATTATACCTTTACTTATGCTCATTAATAAAAAAAAAGTAAAATAAATAACTAAAGCATATTTCAAATGCAATTTTACTGGTCCTAGCAAAAGAAAAGAAATTTATTTGTTATTGCCTATTGTTGTGCATCTCTCAATTATTTGTAATTAACTTTATAAAATTATATTTAAGTAACTTTGAGTTTTTAAATAAGTTACAAGCATTAAATTTCAAGTCTATGACATGCATTGACTCTTTGTTACAATAATTAGCAATTCCAAACAAAAGAAAATTTCTTTTAAAACATTTACCTTCAAGATTTGCAATTGTTTTGACGCTTGATCTCTTGTAACAGGTAAAGGTTCTTTTGGCACTTGTCTCTCTTTAGTTTGAACAAAATTAAGCAAATTTTTGAGTCCATCAAGGTAAATTCTAATTTCGTCAGAAAATGAATTAATTTCTTGGCCACGATCTGATAGTTTCACACCCAACAAGCTATATCTATGGTTTATTTCAGATAATTGTTGCTGAATAGGGCTCAGGTCTGAAAACAAAAAAAAAAAAAAATCCAAAATTCAGAAAAGACGCAAAGTTGCAAGTTTTCTCATTTACGCAATGAGAGTTATTTAAAGCATCTATTTACAGAGTTCTTATCGTTAAGATTGCAAATTTTAAAACAGTAATAATTTTGCTCTAAAGAAGAAAAATTATAAGAGATTGAGTCGATGTGGAAGCATCATTCAGTTATTTGAATTTACTAAAAAGAAAGATGCAACTGGGTTAAACTTTTGCATGGAAAGCAGGGCAGGGGGACATTGCTTTAACATATTCAAATCTGAAGGAAATTAGGAAAAATTAGTGTTTTAGTAGGATAGTGGGCACTTGGAACAACTTACCAGAAGAGGCTGTAATGAGCAAGGGAGCTGATCGCTTTAAAAGGGCCATTGATCTTCATTGGGGACTATAGATTGATCAGAACCAGCCTAGCTGGACCCACAGCCTGTTGCTGGCCCACATGTTTATAGTTGTAAATAAATCAATTTTTTCTCACACTAATCTCTTTTTTTTTTTTCAATCTTGTCAGTTAAAATTATTAATCTTTCATAATTAATATGATTAAAAGTGAGAAAAGAATACCTTCAATGCCACCAAGATTATCCGCAGAGCTTCTAGAGCTGCTAAAGCCGCTGGAGATACTTGAGAGTGGGCTTTGAATACCTCTACCCAAGGGAGAACCAGAACCATATTCTGGGGATCTACGGTGTTCTGAAATTTCAAAATATTTGTCACTTATAAAATACATTTAACATATTACAAAATAAAGTTTTTTTTATTCATTTTTATGAAGCTATTTTAAGAGTTTTGTTATATTTTCATAAACTCTTCAGCTGGAACCAAATAAAATATTGAAAGAAACTTCACAACTTAATAGTTCACGATTATTTCCTTGAATATCAGCAGTTTACAAGTTTGCTTCAAGTAAGAAGTTTGAATGCAGCAAATGCTTCTGACCTAACAAGAGCATACACAACAAAATTTGCAAAACACAATCCGTCAACCAGCAACAGGCATTAAGTCTTATTAATCTAATATGTGTTTGCCAGTTATCTTGAGTAGATTATCAATGGTTTATTCTGAAAATATCACACTCATTTTAGTTCACCTCCTTTTTGAGAAATATTTCATTTTTTCAAATTATAGTAATATTAAATTTTCCTAATTTTTAATTTGAATTGGAACTTAAAAGACAAAAAATGTAGACTTCTTGACAATCAATTCTTGATTGTCAAAATATTCAATAGCTAAAAATGATACCTCCAATGGTTTTATTCTTATAACCATCGTCTATTACAATTGCACACCAAAACTAACTAAATGTTGCATTAAACCTTTGAGCTAAAAATCAATTTATCACTGAAGGGCTTTACTTATATAAAAACTTAACACTTTATTTATTCTTCCTCAAAATTCTCTGAAAAGCAAAATAAGGACACCTACATTTTTTTTCCAGTTTAAAAAACAATTTCTTAAAACAAGATTTGGATTTGTCATCAATAGAATGAAAAGTTTTTAATAATATAAAATTTTTGGCCAAAGATTATAATTTAAAACCTGGAGATATGGTTTTATTTTAGTTATTTTTATTCGCATACCTACATTTACCTTTATAATACCTAGCAATAAATAAATTTATGCGCTTTTTTTAAAAAATTACAATACAGTCGAACCAGCTCAATGGAATAGCCATTTTGACACGAAAAAATATTCTAATGAGCGGGATATTCCATTATCCCGAATAAAAATAATGCATAACAACGGTTTGGTACATTAAAAATGTATTATATTAAGCGGGATATTCTTTTGACCGATATTCAAATAAGCGGGTTCGACTGTACCTCGCTTTTACAGTCTGAAAAGCAATAATTATTAAAAAGATTGACACAGTGTGGAAAACTCACTAGGCGGAGAAAGTCTAGTAGGGCTTGATGGCTTTCTAGTTGGGCTACCAGAATAATGTCTTGGACTGTCACCTTTTAGAGAAGATTCATAACTATTTCCTAAATCATTCAACTTATCAACAGTAGGAGCATAATCTGCATGTTCTTTTGCTAGAGTCTAAAATAAAAAAAAATCAAATATTAAAAAAAAACTTGTTAAAGGGCTAACCTAGAAGATGCAGCATAATAATATAATTGATTTTAAAAAAGAAACCAAGACACAAAAAGAAATAAAAAATGATATCACTTTTCATGTTATGTTGAATTTCATTAGAAAAGTTCTAATTTGTTCAAAGGTTGAAAAGAAAAAAAAGATAGAAAAATATGCATACATAAAAAAGTTAGGTCTCCTATGCCAATGTCTTCATTTTGAAAAAACGTTGGATAAAGTGACCACTAATGATAAAAAAGCAGCTTTAAATTAACCTTTTGGATCTGGGCTGTTCATTTAGAAATTTTTCTTTCGACCCAGGTAGTACGACAGTTGAACCACAGATTTCTTTTCCATTGAAAAGAGAAGGTATAAACTGTCGTGCCAGACGTATGAAACCTTGAAAAAATCCCCGCCTCCAACGGGTTCGAATGAAAATTTCAACCCCGTTCTCTAAACTAGACGAGACTTATTGTACAACATGTGTACCGCCCAGTTCCTAAAGGTTAAAGTGTCTACTGGCGACTAGCAACTAACTAAAGATATGCATTTTCAAATCAAATTTAAACACAGCATAAATTTCGTAATGCAAATAAATTTTTATTTAAAAATCAAATTTATGTAAATAAAGAGGTTTTATCTAAAAATTAAAAGAAATATTTTATATTATTATAGATATATACTTTACAAAATAATAATTCTTACTTTAATTTCAAGACTCTGCCTTCGCAAAACTTCTTTATCTAATGCCACAGGCTCCAAATTTTCCACTTTAACTTCCATTGAATGCAGCCATTCCAGGACTTTAGCTCTCAATGATTCATAAGCGGATAATTGCTCAGCCCTTTCTTTATTTTTACGATGCTGATCATTGAGCAGATCTCCCAACTCTTTCCACTGTTGCTCCAAAGCTTTTATTTTGTCTTTGACAACGCTTGTGTCAGTAATATCTCGTTTAGCGATGAGATTTTTACCCATTCTCACAACTTCTTCAAACTCTTCCCTCCTGGCATCTTTCTGGTTAATGACATCTTCAATGACACTCAAGTAATGCGATTCTGAATGAGCGGGATCTCGGTTTCGAGTAACATCGAGCATTGTAGCCAACCATTCCTCAAATCTGGTTGCAATATTTGTGAATAAGCCAAGCGCTTTACAAACCTAAGAAAAAAATGTAAAAAGTGAATTAATTTCTAACAATTACTGAAACAAAAATCAAAGAAATTGCTTAACCCAAGAAAAATACGTTCAAACAAAAAATTTTTTGGTTATCTTTTTACATAAATGACTACCTTTGTATGTATGTCTGGGGTAATTTTCAAAACTATTGGACCGACTTTAACCATTTTTTCACCGTAGATAGCTACATTAACAGGAATCCGGATAGGCTATAATTTATTTCTAAAACACTTAGTTTTAAAAAGTTATTATGGAAAACAGTAAATTTCATGTCATTTCCCCATTAAATGATTAATTTTTCCACCCATTGTTGAAAAAATTTGTTGCCTCGCAACAACAATATTAATAGTAATCATGATGAAAATTTTGAACCAAGGCTTCTCTGGAGTAAGTATGAAATTTATTGCTTTCTTTTTTGCATTTTTATATTCATCCATGCCAAATCGATACCGGGTTAAATAAAAAGAGAATTGATATTGGCAACACTTAGAAAATAGAAAATGATTTTTTGGAAATTCAACGGATAAAATAGGTAAATAACGTATTTACGTTTGATTTTACATTCTTCTTCACACCCAGTTAATCTATCGCTAATATCACAAAAAATAGCTTTAAGAAATATGATTCTACTGGGCTTAGTTGAAAGTCATATATTTATTTTCTTGGATTTGGCATGTTGCATTTAAACCTGTGCGACCCCGGGCACATCAGCTAGTTAATTATAAAACAGAATATAATGTTCTTAAAAAGAACAAAGTAAAAAAATAAATCAGTAAACACTGTTTATAAACTAAAACAGCAAAATGTCATGCTACATAAACAATATTATAGACTTTCAAAGGAAACAAAATTGAAAATTTAAAAATTAGTTCAGCAATTTTTCAACACTTAAAATTTTGAATTATATATGTAAAGTATAAAATATAATAAAAATAAATAAATTTGTAAATATTAAAACATATCAAAATGTTATTTTGTTACATTTGAACAGCAATTGAACTAAAAATTGATTAATTGCAATATTGCTTTGTTTTTATCTATTACTATTGTCATAAGCAAGGAAAAAACAACTTATCAATGTTCTTGAACCAAAATAAATAAAAATATTCAAATAGGAAAAGAAATTATATTTTGTTCATTAACGTATTAAAACTTACTTCTTCTAGCAAATCTGATCTTTTTTGAGCTTTCTCACAAAGTTTTTCAAATCTAAGATTAGCTTCTTTCAACTTTGATTCAATTTTTTTGGCTAATCTTTGATTGGAACTATTTAAAAGATCTCTGGTAGAATCATTTACAGCATCTAGTGTGGGTTTTTGTCCATCAATGTCAGACAATATTACTTTGTGTGACTGGATCTATAAAAAAAAAAAAAAAAAAAGAAAAGAAAAGAAAAACAATTAAATAAAGAGATGATAATGAAATGATGATGAAAAATAACATGTTCCATAACATATAATTAAAAACTTAATAACTAAACTAACAGTAATATTTTGAGAAATATTTATCAGGCATACAACAAAAAATGTTGTTCATCTTAGAATAATTAGAAGCAAAAAAAAACTAATAATAATAATAAATAAAACTAAACACACATTAAATTTGTTTAAAGTTAAAAACCAACGTAAAAAACACAAATTATGAAGAAAATACTGTATTTTCTTCTTATAATTTGTGCTTTATTTATGTTGGTTTTAAACTTCAGTTATATTTTAGCACAAAGCCCGTTTGATAATTTTTCAATGCACATTTCATTCGATTAATAAATAAGAAAAAATATCATTTTATTAAAATTACCTGTTCTTCTAGTTTGTCTTTTATTAAACTAACAGGTCGACTCTGGTTCCTAAGGTTTGATTCAGCTTCATCCAACCATTTCAAAAACCTATCAAGTCCATCTTGAATATCTTGAGAATGCAAAAGAGCCATTTGCAGTTCATTAGTCTTACCATTTACTATATTGCACAAGTTGTTATACTCATCTTCCAATCGTTTGACTTTGCTTTCAATGGCTCTTTTTTCGGAAGGACTGATATCGGATTCTTCCAAAATGTCCAACAATGCAGTTGCAGATTGCTTAGCAGTATCGATAAGGCGACCTTGCTGTATTAGTTCCATGTTCAAAGCCTTGACACGATCCAACTGATCTTGAATTGCTCGAGTGTCAGCCGCAGTTGGCTCTTCCACGATTTTCTTTGCAGTCTTCTGTGTGTTGTTCAGCCAAACAGTAGCCTTTTCAACACTCTCTACAAAATTTCTCTGCTTGCTGTACAGAATGCTAAATTTATCACCCAAGCGATCTATTCGATTGAGCAAGTTTTGGAATGCAGTGGAAACTTCCTGAACTTTAGATTTGATTTCACTTTCAGATGGCTCCAAATGTCCCAACCTTCGGGGAAGATTTGTTCGATAGTCATTCAGTGCTTTCAAATAGTCCTAGAAAAGTACAAAAACATTATTAAAATTATTGAACTAGTAATACATAAATAGCTACAGAATCATTTATTAAAAGTGATTACTTTACTGACTATCAAAACCCCATCTAAAAAGGGATCAAAGTCAGGGCTTTTGCTGTTTTAAACAGAGCTGAGTTCTATCTGGGCTCCTCCCCCCAGACATGCATTCATAGCTCAAGGGCTGGTATAAATTCTCTTAAGTGGCACAATTATCGGTGAATTTCCATTACCACTTGAGAATTTTAACAGCCAGTTTTTCACCAAATGGAGGCATTTGGGCTCTTGAGATACAGAATCCAAGAAGGAATTAAATTTAGTAAAGAGTACATGAGAGCCATACACAAATGGTTACTTCAAGGTTTCTAGGTTTATGTAAACATGCTAGTAATGTGAATAACATTCTCTTTCACTGAATTCATTAAATTAACAGCAATATTGTAAGCTAAAACAAAATTATGTACACTTTATAAAGAAGACGTGGTCAATTAAAGAGATCAAGATTCAGATGGTGGCTTAGTAAAAAACAAGCTTGCATTATACAATAAATAGTAAAAAAAAATCTATCAACTTCAATTGGAAATGTGATCATTTAAGAGTATTGTGTCTTAAAGAATGCTCAAATGTGCGAGTGTGCATTTGTACACCTTTTGGAATGAATAACACAAAAAACACTGAAAACAAACATAACAAACGTACTTAAAAATTTGTAATTTTTGTTGGCTCTCTTTGCTCTAAAGGATTTTTGCCTCCATCTCGTTTAATTCCTATACCATGCTGATGAGTGCATAATAAGCATGAAACTGCAGTCCATGGTTGGAATAAAAGAGCTGGCGGTGTATTGTATGTTTCTGCCTTAGCACTTGCTTAAGGGCGGTTACTTACTGCTTCATATTAAAATGATTCACATACTTTTGATTCATCCACAAATTTTTGTGCTGCCATAGTTATGAACCTCAAATCAGCTTGATGAGCAATGGCATCACTTGAAAAAGCCTAAAAAAGAATTAAAAAGTTGAAGAAATAACAAACAAAACATTATGAGTTATTATTATTTCATTCATTTATTTTCATAAATATACAGAGTCATACTTTGTAAGCATCAGCATTTTCTTTTAAGTGATCAAGATCAACCAAGCTCCTTTCCTTCTCAGTCTGTTTCACGTGAGCTTCCTTCATCCACTCCATGAAATTGATCAATTCATTCTATAATAAAACACTTGATGATTAATAAAATGTTATACTTTGGGTTTAAAAAAAGTATAACAATAAAGTTAAAAAGATAATATATATATGTATATATAGGAATTTCCTTTTAGGAATTGAAAAATGCAATTTAAACTAATCATAAAAACAGCGTGAAATAAAAACTATTCACTGAAAAACTTAATAATGAACATCAACCATACAGAAAGTTGTTACCAGCAATGTTTAAGTTATATGTTAACCCATACTGAATTTATATTAAATTCACCGTATAGCAGTACAATGTGATATTTGTGTAACTTTAAATTGAATTCATTAATAGTAATCATGCATTCTGCAGTAAAATGTATGAAAAATATTTTTTAAACTACTTTAATGGGTTACAGCACGAGTTCTTTTCAAAAGCAGATATTTGTCAAAATGTTAGAAAAAAGAGAATTCTGAATATCACTCTGAATCTTAAAAGTAGGCTGCATTATACTGAAATAACATGGTAAGACTCCGATCCATGTCTAAGACTAATCAAAAACTTGAACAAGACCCAGATCTTGTTCAAGTCTTATCCATCAAATATGTAATTCCCAACTTACCCAACAGTCTTCTGCAGTTATTGAATTAAAAAAAATATATATATATACATATATATATATAGGAATCAGGGGTCCCGCTGGGTGCTCACAAACCTGGGTCCCAAGGACCCATTGTTTTTGAAAAAGTGGGTCCATTTTGAAAATAGTGGGTCCCCCAACTTCGCAAAAAAAAAAAAAAAAACACACATATATATATGAAGTAATTCAATTGAATATAATGTTGAATCAAAACTATTAATACATAAGTAAAAAAGTAGTATGTACAAAATCGGTATTCATAATTATTTTATTACTGTTTCAGAATATCAGCGACACAATTACATTGATTTGATAAACTTCACATATGTATTAAAAAAATTAAAGCATTCATCAGGTTAAACATTTAAAATTAAGAAGGAAATATTCTCTTTCTAAATATAAATTATAATTGAGATCCACCAAACCGATTTTTCTTAAAAAAAAAAAACAGTTTGCTTTTTCAATAATGCTTTTTGATTCATTTAAAGAGGGTCCCTCTAAAGATATCATCATTAAATTCTTTAGTTTTTCGCAGCATAAAACTTTGTATTCAATCTAGGAGAACCGAGAACCTACACCTACGCTGTATTCTGATATTGACATTCTGGTATTGACATCATTCAAAAACAAAGACAAAGAATTAGTAACATTGATTTGAAAACAGTGTTTTAATATCATAGATAGATAAAAGGTTGCAAAATTTTGGCGATAACTGCAACTTATAGTAACCCTGTTCTACTCGGTTTGGTTTCTACTGCAACCCTACTTCCCATCCTCACAGAAATATGGTTGATGTTTTTTTTTTCTTAATTTATTCCACTTCCTTATCCGAATAAAATAACATCTGAATAAGCAGAAATGCTATCTCCCTTTTCAAAATAGATCTTTTTGATGGCCCAGACTGGTTAAGTATGGGACATCGGTCTAAATATTTATATTTGCAGAGTGTTCGCTTTTTCCATCCAAATATGGATACAGACTAGTTCTTCAAACAAAACTATATTTATTGTCAATAACATTAAAAACATATAAAAACAAGATTAACTGACCACCGGTATCTCGGCATTCCTACACAGCCTCAACTTCAAATATAGCTACCTCCTAAAAATAACTATCTACGTGCCTATAACGCACAAAATGGCAAGGCATACTATTACATACGTAGAAGTGGGGAGCTAGAAGGAAGATTCATCGTAGGTGAGCCGGGTCGGCGAAAAACCTAAGTAGCGACCCGCTACTAGAAAGAAACAGACAACCAAGGTTGTAAGTAAGTAAGTCAAGCTTCAAGTTTCAAGTCTCCCAGTAAAGCTCACGCTTATATACCAACGTAATTTGCATAACGATGCTCAAGTGAGGCCCCGCCCATACACGTGCCGAAAGCAACAGCCAATCACGACGAGGCACGTTTCTCATTTGCATATCAGCACGCCCTCTAGCGGGCAAAAGCAGGCAATCTAATTACGTGCATCTAAGCTTCTATTAGATAGAGGAAAAGCAATGAAGGGGTAAGTAAGCAGGTGATAGTAGCGCTAATTCTATCACTTTTCAAGCGCATTGCAGTTGTGGTTTTTGATGTCAAACTCTAATTTGCTTTGTTTTTCGCAATAACTAAACACAACATGAACTTTGAAAAAACAAAAACAAAAAAAGACAAAAAAAAAAAAATTTACATGGTATTCGCTGCAGGAGTTAAAATTCAGCTTTTAAACACGTATAAGCGGCTACTTATAGAAAATACCATAGTTAACTCCGCCTCCAGATGTATATAAAAAAAATCTTTTAAAGAAAAGAGTAAACTCCTTTTCTCTGATTTTTCTTCTGAGAAATTTGAAACTAATTGCGCCAAGGGAAATAGAGTGGGAAATAGAGCGCGTTCCTCCGAACCTATTAAGTTTCAAACATCGGGTCCTTTTCTTGAAATCCGCGTATTTTACGCGCTATAGCGCGTCAACGGGACCCCTGGGAATGTTACATCTAAACGTATGGGTTGAATATTTTGAAAAGTGTAAGAAACTATTGAAATTTAATTATAAAGAAAAACTTCCAACATGAGTTATTGCAGATGAAAATTACATTGTAACTATTTTAGCAGGAAAAAAACAAACCTAAACTACAAGGGCGTAGCCAGGACTCACATTAGGGGGGTGCAAGCAGTAGCACCCCAATAGGAGGTCACTGTGACCTCCCAAAAAGTTCTTATCCGATGCAAATTGGCTGATAAAATTTGAAAACAGTGAGACAGTATTGCAAGGCTGAACTTTTTTTTCTTTTTTTTTCTTTAATTAATTAATTTATTTATTTTCGTAATGCCTCACTTCTCTTTTGGTAGACATAGATAAGTATGCATTCTTGTATTTTATTTATTTATTTTTTAATCATTCAGTAAAGTTCTGAGTTTCATTCGGTAAATTAAAAATTTTCTCCTCAAAAATAGGCAAGCTTACTATCATTTGCTGAAAAGTAATCGGTACTAGATATAATAACACAGTTTGTATAAAGTTCCCAAAAATTAGCATAAAAGTCAAATAAATAAAATGGGAGGTCACAGTGACCTCCCATTGGCTCTGATCTAGGGGGGTGCAGCTGCACCCCCCTGCACCCCCTAGCTACGCCCTTGCTAAACTATACTAGTGCACAAAAATGTACTACTGAGAATAGTTCATCAAATGCTACATAATCATCATTTACATGTAATTAGTTCTGTCTATGTAATGTAGTATGCCCCTCTTCCTCCGAGAAAAACCTACTATTAATGTGCAATACACCGCCAACTCGGTCATTTCGATCCATGAACTGCAGTTTTGTGCTGCAGTCCATGGATCGAAATGACCAAGTTGGCGGTGTATTGCATGTTCCTGCCTTAGCCCTTACTTAGAGGCGGTTACTCACTGCTTTCCACTATTAATAATTCAAATGTCATCAGTACAAACCATTTGAGAAAATAACTTAACTTCACAACTTAATTCAAAAAAACACATAAAAATTTTTTGCGAACAATCTTCATGCATGCATGAAATTACATTGTTGTCTAAGAAAAGAAACATACCGAGAATTTTCTAAGCTCTTCTAATGCTGTATTAAGACGTCTCAAGAGCCTTTCACTTTCATCATAAGCTCTGGAAAATCGCTTCTTAAGAGCATCTGAATTCTTTTGAACATTATGCAGTTCCTCTTTGCTTAAAACATCTTGACCTTGTTCAATCAGTTGCTGAGCTTGATCAATACAAGACATGACGGTCCTCTGATTATCTTCAAGATTTTGACGAATTGACTATAAATAAATAAAAATTAAATTAAAAAGTTTTTTTAATTGCGAAAAGTACTCTAAGTCATGCTTCAGTAAACTATTAATTTACATTGAATTACATACCAACAATTTTCATTTTAATGTTATTTAAGACCACTAATCAAATTATATCACTATCAAATTTAAGACCACTATCACATTTGAGGTACATTGTTAACATCTCAAGCACATTAAAAAGAGAAGATAAAGACTGTTGAACTTGCTAATTCTTCTTTCTTAAATTCAGACTGAATACAAACAGCAAAGCAAGAGTTTAGTTTTTTTACATTACTTACATAGTTGCAGCAAATCAAACGATAAAATGTAACTCTTAGGCATAGATAATAGGCAGTTCATTTAGATTTTTGCAACAATGTGAAAAAATACTAAGGACAAGGACAGTTGCACTTTTTACAAGCAAAAGCTGACAAATAATAAAGTACCAACCTTAGCAGTATTAATTTGGCGATAAAGATCATCAGCATCTTCTCTCACTAAACCAAGATCAGCAAGTTCCATTTCTCTTTCTTGTAGCCAAGCTAACAATTTGGCTGTGTTATCAACACAAAGTCTATATTTTTCTTCGATAGCCATCTAAAAATAGTAGTGCGAAATATTAAAATACTTTATCACAAATCATTCATTAAGTTTTTTTTTCTTTTATTTATTTCCTTTTAAGCTGATATTTTTTATTGTTATTAATTTATTTTACTATATTTATTGAATTATCTTTTTCAAAATTACTAATTCTTAATACAATAAATTTAAAAGAAAATTTTGAAATGTAACTTATTGAATATCTTTAAAATTTCAATTTTCATGAAGAATATATTTAAATTTAAGGCATTTTAAAATTGTTCTGAGCTTTATAGAATTAAATAAAACCAAATATAAATTAAAAACAAATTCATTTCATGTAAATATGAAATACAACTTCATGTAACAAGCTATTAGAATTTTAGAATCAACATGCACTTGGGTTAGTAGTATGTGGCTTTGTTATTTTAGCAAAGCTTAAAAATCAAGCTTCAGCACATAAAATTCATAGTAAAACAGCATGCTAGTTCAGTATAATGGTATGAACACACAAAATGTATATACATTGTAATACATTCAATTATAACCATTATTATGAATGTAACTTCATTATGATGACACTTTTGTCACCACATTCAAGGTAATACCCGTTTTATGCAACACACAAGACAATTATGTACAAATATACAAATATTCACCATGCACTAGGCATGTAGCAGAGGCAAGCCAAGCAGTTTTATTTGCGCCCAACCTTGACAATAATGACACCTTACCCGTTTCTCTGAGGGTATCAGCAGTCCCTGCTCAAAAGCATCCATTAAGGTTGTTGCTTCACCATTGCTTAAATTCATCACACATCCAGTTTTAGCACAAAATATGCCTTTCTCTATTGCTCTGCTAACAGTAGAAAAACTACCAGAGACTGGGTCTTTGATGAGGGTGGACAAGGGATTTATTAGACCAGAAGATAAAGCCTGTTCTAATGTCTCAGGTATATTACTGAAAGGATTGTTTATCATATTTGTGTGTTGGTCATACATATTGTACTCGAGTGTTTCTAAGAGTGAGAAGGAGTAAGGATAGTTTATCAACAGTCCTGAATTCAAAGCCCCTTTTAAAGTTAATACTTGGTTGGTAAGGGTATTAATGATGACACCTTTTTCTGGATCAAGAGTACCACTTTCAAAAGCTGAAGTAAGGTTAAGATACTTTTTGGAATTTAAGTCTTTTACGACAGCAGAATTGCCATCAATTCGACCGAGTTCAACAGCTTCTTTTATTGTGAACATTTCCTTGGAAGAGGGATCGGTAAACATACCACTCAAGTCATTTAAGTATTTTTTATTTATAGTATCTAATAGTGTATTTGGTTTGTTCTTATATAGCTGTTTATTTTCATATTTTATTAAAAATGAATCTTTCCTCTTGGAAATGTGGCAAAACATTACCTTCCCACGTAAATTGACAATATTTTTTTCGATAGCATCACTAATTGTAAACAGCTGTTCTTTATCTGAGTCCTTAATAAAATATGTATCAGGATTAATTAAACACTTATCAATTGCTTCATTCATTGTACACTCAATTTTTGTGTAAGTTAACAAGTGGTATTTTAAAGATTCATAGTTTTCTAAAAAGTCATTTTCCATCATAATAATATTCTTTGCTTTAAATGCTTCATTGAAATTTGTGACTGACTCAACAGCTAAATCATCATTTACAGTATGAATTGTTCCATCACTTAGAACCAACCTCAAAGATTTCAGAGAATTTTCTTCATTATTATACACTGATACATTATTATCAGACAACAAGCCATCGTTAATAGCATCCTCTAAAGAAATTTCTTTCCCAGACATGGGATCAAAAAACTTTCCAGTAATTTCATTATAAAGTTTCATCCGCAAAGCCTCTTCGAATGAAACAGGTTTTGAGAAAGGAACTATCAATTTTTTATGGAATGCTTCTATAAGTGTAATGGGAATGTTTTTATCAGCTGGTTTGTAAGTGCCTGCAACATCATCAACAATCTCTTCTCTCACAGCCTGATGAAGTGATATGTTTTTGCCCACATGATCTTTTACAATTGAAATACTTTGGTTAATTACACCTGAACCACACAAAGATCTAACAGTCATTGGGACACTATTCCTTGGATTTATTATTTTCCCGCCTTTAGTGCAGAGATTTAAATTTAAGACATCAAACAAACTTAAACTATTTTCAGTGTCCATTATAAAGCCACTATTCAGAGCTTCAGTTAATGACATTTTGATATTAGTTTCATCAAAACAAACACCCGAATCGGCATCTATCACACGATTTTTAACTGCTTCACTTAGGGACAAATATCTCTGAGATTCATCGCTCCATACACAAGGGAAGTTTTTATTGATGTATTTCTTTATCATACACTGACGAAGAGTTAATATTTTGCCAGAAAAACCTTTAAATTTGCCACTTTTTTCATCATACAAGGAATTGTGAAGAACACTTTGAAGTGGATTTAACATTACGTTATCTTCTAGCACACCTAATTCAAAAGCTTCAGCAAGATTTCTAAATTCTCCATCGGGGCAACAAACACGAGATTTTTCTGAATCTATTAAACCTCCTTTAAGAGCTTCTGCAAAAGGAACAGTCACAACATCAGACTTCAGTTTGTGCTTCATGGTTGTGGAAGATGGGTCAACCAAACTGCATTCCATTGCCTTATCCAAACTTAGGTATTCAGCACTGAGCGGGTTATAGAAAAGACCAGATGAAGTATTGTAAATATTTAAAATCAAGGATTCTTTCAATGATAGGCAGTCTAATTCTCTGATAAAACCCCTCACACAAGCTTGCTGTATAGTCATATGTTCATTGGTGCTTTCAACAAAAACAGTTCCACCAGAAATATCAATTATGTTTTGATTAACAGCATCAGAAAACGAATGTAACTTTTTATGAAGGACGTCACAAAATACAGTATGAGAAGTGTCAAGTAAATTGTTTGCAACAGCATCGTGAACAGGAACTTTTCTTTGAGAAAATACATCAAAATAGGAACAGGAATCTTCATTAATGAATACTGTACAAAAATGTTCTGAGAAATTCAATTTTCTGCAAACAGGAATTATCAAGCCTAAACTGTAAGCATCTTGAAAACTCAATTCATCATTAGAAATAGTGTTCTTAATAGTGTTTTTCTGAGGGTTAATTATGCCCCTTTCAATAGCTTCTTGAAGGGGTATAATTTCTTCTGTAGGTGGTACAAAAACAGTCAATGCATTTTCATCAACAAAACCTTCTTCAATCAATGTTTGCAAAGACTTTTCATTCTTCAAAAATGCCTCAACATTCTCTTTAGATGTATCATATAAACTGTATTCTAAAATTTCAGATAATGTTTTTGGAAATGAACAGTTAATAATCAAACCTTTATCCAGTGCAGCTTTCAAACTAATAGGTTGTGATAGTTTGTATGTTCCACTGATAGGGTCAATTACATTGCCAGAAATAGAATCTTGTAAAGTCATATAATCATGCTTCAGATTTCGAATTTGGACAGAATCAGCCTCAATAAAATTTGTTCGTAAAGCTTCTTTCAATGTTAATTCCATTCCACTAGTAGGATTAAAAAATGTTCCAGCATTTTCCTCATAATAGTCTTCTTTTAGTGCTGTAATTAAACTTAACTTTAATTCTTTAGTCTGAATAAGATCAGCATTTAAAGCTTCTGAATAATTCAAATGAATATTTTTTTCTGTATCTTTTATTTTGCCAGATTTAGAAACCAATCGTTGAAGCAATGCTTCTTCTAAATTCATAAGCACATTTCTTTTGGAATCTTTAATCATAGTTAAGTTCGAATCAATTAAACCTCTCCTAACAGCTAACTCAATATTACTTTCAGTTCTAGTGACTGGGTCTAAAATCAACCCATTCTCACTGTTGGCAAAACCAAGCTTAATAGCAGCTACAAGGGCAATGGGTTTTCGACTAGGAACGATCAAACCTCGCTTAAAAGCATCTTTTAAGGTTAATTCTTGACTAGTTACAGGATGAATAAAAACATCTCTTTCGACATTGACAATATTTAAGTGACATGCCTCAGGAAGTGAAATCAATGAATCCATTTGAGGATGATATGCTAAAACTGAAGAAGGGTATATAATACCCAGTTGCAATGCTTCATTTAAAGGAATGCTTTGACAACTGCCAGGCAGTTTCAATTCAACACAGTTCAAGTCAAAAATTTCCAACTGGATAGCTTCTTTCAAAGTCATTGGGTTAAAGTCTTTGACATCAATACTGGTGTCAGGAATGTAAATAAGCAAACATCTAGTTGCGGCTTCAAAACAAGATATCACAGATTTAGTTTCCTCACAAAATATGTCACCGGAATTTTTATCAATTATCTCAAGAGCTAAAGCATCAGACAGTGAAATGTAAGCTAATGTTTGCTGGTTTTTAACTTTAAACATCGAACTACTAATACTGCCATTTTCTACAAGATCAGAAAAGACAGCATACTCCTCTGAGTTAGGAAGTTTAAACATTTTTGTTCTTTCATCATAAATTCCTATCAGTTCTGCATTTTTTTCACTACTAAATGGACTGTGTTTATTAGCTTCAGTAACAGAGTTTAAGACCACAAGTATTGCATTCTCATTGTTAATTTCTACAAGGGAATCAGGTAAAATGGAATATTCCTTTAAAGCATTAGACAACACAGTTTTCTTCCCATTTTTCACAACAACAACGCATTTTTCTACATCAATGATATTGTGTTTCAAAAGATCAGACAAAATGTACAATTGAAGTGGAATGAGTTTCTTTTTCAAAACAACTTGCTCAATTTTCACTTTTGAACACAGGGTAGTTTCACTTTCAGTATTGATTACAATTGTATTTTTCTTCTCTGATGTGATTTGTAATAACCCAGAATCAACTGCTTCTTCAACAGAAATCACCTTGCCTGTTCCAGGGTTTAGCATTGTGCATGACAATGGATCAATGAGATTGTTTTCAAGCGCTTCCCACAAACAAATAGAATTTTCTAATTCTTCTGTAGGGACACTCATTATCAGACCTCCTCTTATGGCATCCAAAAGTGGAGTGGTCTCTTTGGTAACAGGATGAATATAGTTTCTCGTTGCCAAGCAAATAAATCCTTGCCTAAGAGCCACTGGAAATGTGGCTGCAAGTAGAGGAAGTTGCGTAGGAACAGAAGCAATGGGTTCGAACAGCTTCTGTTCGACTGCTTCCAGAATGCTTATTTTGCCATTCAGGACCTGGACTTCCCCCTTAACACTATCAATCACTCCTAAATCAATGGCGTTCTCTAGCGTTAGATTTTTACCTGATTTAGGCTCTGTCATCTTTGAGTTAGGGTCGATAATCTCACACACAATTGCTTCTTCGATTGATAAATGCTCACCATGTTCAGGATGAACTATTTTCTGAACTGTAGGTTCAATCAAGCCTTGACTTACAGCTTCTGGAATGCTGAGAGAGCGACCAATAGGAAGAATAAACTGGCCGCTTTCAGGATCCAGCAACCCATTTTCAATTGCCTGGTTGATACTTAAAGTTTCATTGTTCAAAGGATTCTTAATCATGCCTTCGTTTCCATCAATAAGACTAAGCATTAGCGCTTCTTCTAGAGACATACGATTGCCATCTGGCTTTTCTAAATTCTCAACATCTTTCAATGTATTTGCAGTTTTTTCATCAGTAATGCCCTTTTCAGCTGCATAATTAGCAGGTACTTTTTTACGTTTCACTTTTTTCAGTACAACAGCTTTAGCAGGAGATTTCATGGATTGAGCTGTACCAATAGTCACTTCAAACCTTGGAACTGAGTATTGTGATTTCAAACATTTCTTCTTATTTTCTTCATCAGATAACTCTTCCTCAGATTCATTACTCTTCTCCAGAGGGACATTTCCTTCCTCTTTTACACAAGGTTTTGATGTGATACCTAAAACTGAGATATTTTGTTCTACTTCAGAATTATTAACGATCACAGCAACTTCTGATGAATTTTCAAAGGATTGCACAGCATTAATACTTTCATCTAAAGAAAATTCAGCAGCATTTTGCAATTCTGAATGCAAAGTAAATTCAGTAGAAGTCAATGGAATTACTGATTCTTCAATTTTTGCATTGCTCAGCAAGATGGAATGCTCAAAATTATTTCTATTTTTAATGTCTTCATTATTCTGCTCAATAAAAATCACATTGCTGGATGGTTCAGTATAGTTACCTGGAAGCGCAGACGCATTGTCTTGATTAGCAGTACTATTCGAATTAAATTCATTTTCATTCACAACAGTTCCAACAGTAGTACTTCTCTTTTTGATCTTAGAGTATATTTCGCTAAATGTGATGCTGTTTTCAGATACATCAGAAATATTCTCAGATGTGGTACAAACTGATTGGTCCATACCCATTCTGTTATTTTCAGCAAAAACAATCATTTTTTTTTCAATAGCTTCTTTCATAGATATTGGTACACCAAGTACTAAATATTCACCAGTATTTGAAATTAACTTTAGCTTAATAGCTGCATCTAACGGAAAATGCTTTTCTAAATTCAAATCAATGACAAAAGCAGAATTTGGATCTATCATCTTGCTGCTGATACTTTCAAGTAAGGTAAACTCTCTCATTGTACTTGGTTCTTTAAAATAGCCAGTTATAGGATTGAAATTTCCTTCATCTATTACATTCTTTAAGCTAGAAAAAGTGGAATTAAGTGTAGCCGAATTTTTTGAAATTCTTTCCAAATAAACTTCATTTTTAGAGTCTGATTCATCTGTCATTTCAATATCATTAGTATGATTATTATTCCAAACAAACAAACCATGTGATTGAATACTGCTAAAATCATCTGAACTATGATTGAAATTACTTTTCGTAATTTCTGAACTAGATTTTACACCCTGCATTACTTCAGATACGTTATTAATATTTTCATCCAAAATTATATCTTTAGTATACGAAGAACCACTTGTTGCAAATTTCAGACTATTTTTATACAAAGTAAGTTCAGATTGCATAACATGAGAACCAGAATTATCAGATACAAGAAGGCTCAAATATCCTTTGTTGTAGGCTTCCTCTACAGGCATGACATTTCCCGTCAAAGGATCTGTAAATGTACCAGAACGTTCATCGATAAGACCACGAGCGAAGGCTTGTTCGAATGTCATTCGTTTATCTGAGAGCAAGCTGTGATTCGCAACAGTCACGTACCTTGTAGTAGTTTTAGTAATCGAGGTTAATGTAACAGTGATATTTAGTAACGATTTTAATGTAATAGCCCCATCCTCGGTGATGAAGTGTTTTTCCACAGCTTCCACAAGTTTCAGTGGACGTTTTGTTTTAGGTTCCAGTAATAAACCACTTTTCGGATCTAATAATCTTTTGAACGAACATTCTAAAATTGAAAGCTCAGTTTCATTTTCATCAACTACACCAATGGCTTTACTGAGCATTTCATACACTTGAGGAATCAAAAGTTTATTCTCAACGGCTTTCTGGAATGTCATAGAAAAATTAGTATTCAAATCCCGCACCGTGCCTGTATCTAGGTTAATAATGCCTCTTGAGACTGCTTCATTGAAACTTACATATTCATTCAATGAAGTGTCTTTAAAACCTTCAATTTCAAATATTGTTCTACGATCAACAGATGCGAGATAGCCTCGATTAGAAGCTTGAGGAAGATTTAATATCTCATTTGAAGTTTTATCAAAAAACTTGCAATCAGGTGTTATGATGCCTAAAACTAGAGCCTCAGCCAAAGTCAGAAGCTTATCGCTGTCAGGACACATGATGCATTTAATATCAAGACTAATTATCCCGATTACACATGCTCTAATTAAGGAAATTTTAGTTGAATTAATTATATTATCAATTTTACCATTTTCATCAATAATTCCTTTCTCAAAAGCATGCTTCAAAGTCAGCGGAGGCAAAATCAAATTCCGCTGTTGGGCAATTTTCAAAGACATTTCCCCTTTGGCTGGATGAACATAACAACCATTTTTTTTGTTGATGAGTTGACTGTCAATAGCAGCAGGGATTGTAATGATGTTACCAACAGAAAGATCCACTACTTCTGTGAGTCTTTTTGAAAGGATTCCGTGATTCAGTGCTTGGTCAATTGAATAGAAATTTCCTGAATCAGGATCAGCCACTTCACCAGTTGAATTATTCACTAAATTAGAATCTAAAGCTTCAGAGAGTGAAAGAGAATCTTCAATTATTGGCGGAGCGGTACATAAGTAACCCAATTCATATGCCTCTGGTATCGTCATCTGCGTTTTAAAATAAGGACTAGTAAATAAACCTGAATCTGAGTCTAAGTAACCCTTGAGTACGGCTTCTGGGATAGTGTAACGCAAATTACTCAAAATATTTTTCTCAATCAAATCTACAATTTTATCTTTCTTAACAATACCTAACTGAACAGCTTCCTCAGTAAAAAGCGTTTTTCCACTATTAGGATTTGTAAAACATCCTGATATGGGATCAAAAATATTTCTTTGGATTGCTTCTAGAAGCGTAATTTCAGCATGATATTTTAGTTCAAAAAGTCCATAATACTGAATAATACTGCTGAAAAAGTCTGCATGTATATAGTTTTCGGAAACAGCTTCTTCAAAACTATATTCTGTTTTTGTAACAATATCTACATATTTCAATGTTCTTAAATTAATAATATTTTTGGCTACAGCTTCTTTGAAACTAATAAAAGTTTTAGTCAAAGAATTAAAAATAACTTTTTCATCAAATATCGTAGTTGATGATGAATGAGTGGAGTTATACTTCTGGTTACTGCTTATTTCTGTGAAAGATAAAGTGGTACCAGCAAGTTGGAAGATAGGTTTCTCATCATAAAAAGTGTTATTTTTGTCCATGTTTATATCAATAACTGTTGAATAAGGTTCCCTATTGGATTGATGATACCCTGCATTGTGTGTTTTATTAAAAGTAATGTTTGAATTGTGATGAACTAAGTTGTTTGATTCGCTAACATTTGACACTGAGATTGTGTTGGAAGAGGTGTGGTTAGTGTAACCTGATGAGAGGGTGAAAGGAGAGAAAGGAACTTGTTCCAAAATAATTTCGGTGCGATATGTCTTCAGAATGATGGGTGCAGCTTGAATCACGGTAACAGAAAACTGTGAGAATGAAAAATGAGGGAAATAGAAACAAATAAACAATCCATAAGTACATGCTATATATAGTAACTAAAACAGAAAGAATACTAAAAAGAATAATAAGGAAGAAGGAAAATAGGTCACAATTAAATAAAATTCTTAAAAGAAGTAAATACAACAGGTACTGAAAGAATAAAGAAGAAAAAAGTAATTCATTTGAAATAACTTTCTGAATTAAAAATTTTAAATGATACAGATGATATTTATAATTATTGTCTATTATGCTTTTATTCATTAGATGAAATGATATATACGTTTTCATTACTGATATTGTCAACTTAGGATCCTAGACACTGAAAAGTAGAGGTAAACTGAGCAACAGAACTCTTTAAAAAAAATTTCTCTCTCATAAAAGGGAGTACCCAATTTACAATAAAACAAGTGGCAGAAGCAAGTGATAAAATCAATGCCTCAAACAGTAATCTTTATTTTTTCATTTATTTATTTAATCATTCCACACATGTAGAGCCATGTGCTGTCTGCTTCTCTGCTGAAAATTGTTGGCTTGCCGACAGATAATTTTACAACCTATCACACAATAATTTACATATTTTTGTAATGAGAACATTAGAACCAAATACCTAAGTTAATTTTATAAGTTAAAAATGAAAGTTTCAATCTGAAAAAACAACATTTGATTGCAAATCAATCATTTACTTTCCAGGAACAGTCTATATAAGCTAATAAAAATGCAAAACCATTAAAAAAAAATATTCATGAAAATAGCAAATATCTAAAAATAAATTATAAAGTCATAAATGCCCAATTTAAAAAAAAATGCAAACACATGTTTTGAGGTGATAAGGAATCCCATTTCAATGTAAAAAATAATGTGAGCTCATGAAAGTAAAGCCATCTAACAGAAGTTCACATCTCTTTTGCAATGAAAAAGTAATCGGCTTTAACTCTAAATATCTGCATTTTTTTTTTTTAAATTTGTGCACTTATTAAATTGCTTAACACACTTTTACTTTTTAGCACAAAGGCATTTATTTATTTCTTACATAATACCTTTCTAATTTAACTCAGGTTTTTTAAAATTTTCAGCTTAATTATTCATTCCTAATGCATTTGCTATGAGTTGAGAAAATCAAAAATACATGAATATTGTAACACAATCTAACCATGAAAATATATGACAGTGCAACGATGAAATTCTGTTAATAAGCCACTGTCAAAAGAGCTAAGTAAAAAATGTTTTGAGACACACCAACTGTTTTGCCCTTATGTGCCCGTTATCGAAATAGAAGGTCTTAAAGTAGACCAAAGTATTAAAAAAAGTTGCCAAATTTAGTGAGTTCTGGTAAGTAACATAAGACACCTTTCATACACTCTGCAGATGGATAGCTTCCCACATGCAGACAGTTTGAAATCACATTTAGTTTTTAATTTCTTGACCAGCCTTTAAAATTGGAAATTTACCCAAAATTTTGGCAAACGTTAAGCTCTCACTTTCAATAATAGTGAATAGAAGGTAAATAATGTTTTCATCAAAAAAATGTGTCAGTATACTTTTTCGATTGCTATTTCTCCAGGGTAAAAATACATCAAATTACAATGAAGATAATAAATTTTTACAACATACAAGTCTTAAAAATAAAAATCACTCTCAGTCAATGCATTTGCTTGTCAAAAAAATAAATTACCTTTTGGCCTTCTTGACTAGAAACAAGACTTTTCAGTTCATTCAACCTTTGTAACAATGAATTCACCAAATCTGTATAATCTTGATTTAAAGCATCTAGTTCTTGGCTAACAATTTCAGCCCCTGACAACAACTTGGGCCTCTTCGCATCGGAAGCTGCGGGATTATCTTCTAGGCCCTCTTGATACTGCCTCAGTAGTAGATCATATATCTAAGTGAAGGATACACAAGCTCACATAATATTCATCCCTACCCATAGCACCACAGGAAAACTAATTGAAGCATACCGGAATCTGGGGTTTAGTACATGCACTAATAATTTTCAAAATGTCATTTTAAAAGAAATTTTAAATAAGAACTATAAAACCAATTTTGTTTTCTGTGGTAACAAAACATGCTGTAACCTCTTTTTAAGAGAGTTTAAATATTTAGTTCAAACGTAGCATTTTTGTTGTTTTAACAAAGTGTGACAACAGTACACAAGAAAAAATGAAGTTGAATATGAAAAAAAGAAGAAAAAATTTTCTGAACATGAACCATTATGTACATTAAACTACTTGGTAAAACAATATTGATTCTTTTCCAGTTAGTAACTCTTTACTGACTTAATTCTTTATACTACATGTCTTAAAGTATTATGAAGATATCTTACAAGTATGCTTGCATAAAGTATTGAAAACCAATGATTTATAATGTAATGCTTTTTGCATTTTAATATTTTTTGAAGCATATAAAAGATGCAACAAAACATCTTTCTTTATTTTTGTGGAAATGAAACAACATTTTAAATTCCCCAAGTTAAAACTTCCATCGAAAACTAATTGTGGAAATACAACAAACAAAATCAAGCATTCAGCACAAAAATAGTAATAAAATACACGCTTAGTTTGAATTAAAGCTATTTAAGAGTCATTCTCTCTCCTTATGACAATCTACTACTAATAATAATTAACGCATGAACTGTAAACTAAATTTTAAAAACTCCTAAACACTGAATTTATATTTTTCTTCTCAACATCAACTCAGCATCTTTTACATCAAATTTGAATATTCACTGAACTAATGCAAAGTAAGAAAGTTGCTTTAAGCAACTGATCACATTCATTGCACTTTCTCTCAAAACAAGACTTTTGTCATATTTCCCACAGTACTAAATGTTCATACATATTTTGATCAAAAATTAAGCCAGAATTATTTTCATTGGCTAATAAATTTGCGACCCCTACACAAAATAATTGAATGTTTGGTAAAATATAATATTTAATGTCAAAATTTAAGTACATTTTTGTAAGTAATACATAAAAAGTAACAAAGCCTGGAATTGAACAAAATCATACTATGGGAGAAGCATATATAATTTCTAATTAATTTATATACTTCTTCTCCTGCTGCCTGAAATAAATCATTCTGGGTGAATATTGAGGTTACAGTTGATTAGTTACCATTTAGTATATTTAGTGATAAATTAATGCATTATGGATAAATATGCTGCAGAGCATTAAAATTTCACGACTTTTTAATACATTATTTTATTAGGGGTTTAAACCGAAACTTTAAAATTGGATTATATATTAGCACATTATAGTTTCTATATGTTATTTCATATCTATTTTCCAGTAAAGCGACATACCTTAGCTTCACGTACATAGCGCCCACCATCAACATTAGTATCCTCTATGGCAGCTTTTCTCTGACTTAAAGTGGTGTATGTACTCTAAAAAAAAGGAGCATACAAAATATATATATTAATTCAGTTAACATCAAGAAATACAAAAATTTTTTTTTGTTGTTGTTTAAAAAAGAGAGAGAGAGAGAGAGAGAGAAAGACTAAAAAGAAAACAGAACTTTTCTTATTCATTTTTTTTTTTTCAAAAAAAGAAGTTAATAGCGGAAATTTTAGCTTTTCTTTACTTTCAAATGCAATGAAGTACGCATCCCGTTATAACATGTTATATTATGTCCCGTTATCAGGTTATAACATTTAGAAACATAAAAACTTTTTTTTTATTTGTTTAAAAAAGAGAGACTAAAAAGAAAAGAGAATTTTTCTTTCTTTTTTTGTTTTCATTTTTTCTTTAAATAAAAGAAGTTAATAGTCGAAATTTCAGCTTATCTTCACTTTCCAATGCAATGAAGTGTATATTAAAATACAGTTATGTTTTACAACTTTTGTTTTTTAACATAATTTAACAACTCATTCTCAGTTTTTATTTTAATAAAATCTTATAATTTACAGGAATATTTAAAAGATTTTAAAGAATTTCTGTGGTGTTTCTTATTTTTAGTAATATATCTACTTATATTAAAAACTGAGTATCTTTCTAACTATCTTTCTTTCTAACTATCTTTCTTTCTAACTATCTTTCTTTCTAACTATCTTTCTTTCTAACTATCTTTCTATGTCACGCTTCTTTCTCCTGAACGCCAATGAACTGAAAGTCGAACCAGGTACCGATAGATAGGTAATTTTTCAAGCTTCATTAGTTTCAATCTATATAATTATACGATTTTAATTAGCGAAGATATCAATTAATAAGTAGTCAAATTTAAAGCGATTAAGCCTAATAAATGATTAAACTTCCAAGACATTTTTTCTTACCGTTGCCATTTTGAATTAAAACGTTAATTAAATTATTGAACTATTTAAAGCTCCAAGATATTTATTTCTTTCCGTTGCGATTTTAAGGCAGGGATTCAAGTGAAACACGGACGATCGCAACTCACCAATGCAATCGCAAATTCCAAAATTTGGATTCAAGTGAAACGAATTCACTTGAATTCGACTTACAGTAGCGGTTGCAATATGCAAACGCCTCGAAGCGATTGCAATGGTGTTTCACTTGAATTCGGCCCTAAATTAAAACGTTAATTAATTTGAACTTTTTAAAATGAAAGAGTGTTATTTTTTTCCATTGTCATTTTGAATACGTGTTATAAACAAAATTCTAACAATTGTTTTTATTCTAATTATTAATGACATATTTTTTCTCTGGTACCATTTTGAAAATGTGTTTTTAAATAAAATTGCAATTGCTGTTTTTAGAATGGGCTTTTTCTGGCTGCGATCCAAATATTAAAAGAACTTTTTCGTTTAGAATTTTGCAATTAATTTTACAGGAAGAAAGCGGTTTGGAAATAATTGTTTTTGGAAAGGAATTTTATTTGTTATTTAGGGAGAGTGCTAAGTATGCGCTACTTGACATCGTCTTTATTTTTGAGGAAGTATGTGCAAATAATTCGATTGATTCTTTGATGCAGGAAAGCTTTTTAGCGAGCCGCTTTAGCGGGGAGTAGTTTATTAAACTTTTCCTTGGTACTTTAAAGGCGAGCCGCCTTGGCGGCGAGTAGTGAATTGAAACTTTCCTCTCTACTGTAAAGGCGAGCTGCCTTGACGGCGAGTAAACTGTTTAAACTTTCCTCATTTCTTTAAAGGCGAGCCGCCTTGGTGGCGAGTAGTTTTCTCAAACTGCCTTCACTACATTACAGCCCGTGCAACGCCGGGCTACGCAGCTAGTAAATAGTTAACAGAAGAAATTATAAGGTAAAAAGTAGAGCATTTTGAAATGCAGCCTATCACAACAAGCATATCATGCTAGTTTTTGGGCAGAGCTGCAAACTCAGGGGGAAAATCACAGACTCAGAATCTGGTATTTCATTCTAAGCCTATGGCTCCTTTACTCCTAAATCAGTCAGACTGCAACTCTACGTCTGCATCTCTGACATTAACTGAGACAACTTAATGTTGAAATAATGGTATCTGATCAAGAATAACCGGTATCAACAAATAGCATATTTAACACTTGTTTCAAGAATTATTTTGTAAGAAAAATTTTCATCGCACACAAACCAGCAATATACAAGAAAATGAAATAAATAAAAGGAGCTCTGCACATAACTGCATAATCGAACTAATTGAATAAACAAATACACATAGAACTAGATCAAAAAATCTCATTAAAACCTTCAAATGAAACAAATAACAACAATAAAAATAAAATACAGAGGGATTGAGTTTAGTATACTCTCAAAGTTTGAATATCTTCATGGTTCATAAATGATTAATATAGAATTTAATAAATTTTATGACATAAATATTAATTTTGAAACACATTTTTTATTCAAACACAAATTATAAAACATTTAAAATGCATGAATAAATGGGAGCATATGCTTACCATTGAGCATTCTATTTCACGATGCATTTCCTGCGAATCCATCCTACTAACAGATTTCATAGATTCCACTTTGGCACTCATTTGACTAACAAACATCTTTTGTTCATTATATTTTCCCTTGTAGCTTTGAAGTAAATCTAAAGAGTTTTCTAGTGCTTTCAATCTATAGAAATAAAATATGAACATGTATTTACAGCATTTGTCTAATGGCAATATCAATTAAAGCAATAGATAGATCAAAGTTTCTCAATTGATGATTGGCAGAAAAATGTTAGTGAATGGTCAACTTCTTTATATTTATTATTTACCTTTACAACCTTGCAATGCATTATTAGTCATTTTTGAAGGTAATAATAATGTGCATGAGTGAGAAAACCCTGTATTTATTAACTGTACAAAACTGGTGCACATTCTTGAGACAAACCCTAGATCCCAAACACTCTCCTAGTCTACAGTGTTTCATGAATGCAAAAAAAAAAAAACTTTTACCTTTATTCAAAAACTATTGTTCGGGATATTTTTTAAACATTTTCTCTTTTTTTTTTCTGAGCAGTTCATTTTGGGCATGACCTTTATTCAAAAATACAATAATTCGGTAGCATTCTCAGGACATTTAGGTCATCAGTCAATACATTAGAAAGAAAACTGCTTCAGTATTTTTTTTCCTCTGACATGCAACTTTTGTCTTGATTAGTCCACAATTCAAGTGCGTTACATTCAAAAACATCAATACAAGCTAAAAAATGCATTATAAAGAGATACATACATTTAAATTCAGAATTTTCATACACTAATAACAGAAAGAACAATAAATGATTTTGGCAAAAATATCCCATTAATAAAATGCTTAGCCTAATTTTTAAAACGTATTACCCCCAATAAAACATGGCATTGTGTGTAACTTCCACACTAGCAGAATGCAAACATCAAAAAATGAAGAAGACTGGCCAACAAAAACTGACGACATTTGCTTAATAATATAATTAGCAAAAGGTACTATTTATGTTATAATTTTAAAAACGAATACTTAAAAGTGCACATATGTTCAGAGGTTAAAGTTATCTATACACAAAAAAAAAAAAGAAAGAGTTAGAGAAACTATGAAATCAATAAAAAATTTATTCAGTTAAAAGTTGTTTTCCCAATTAAAAATAGCTTTGTAACTTCTGCATTAGCAGAAAACCAGTGCTAAATATTAGAATTCACAAATGATTTGACTCTGGAAACAAGATTAAACTCTTTCTCACATTTGAAAATTTAAAAAAAAAAAGAAAAAACTGAACTTATGTTAATATTTTAACTACCTGTCAGATACTTGTGTACCAGCCAAATCCCAACGCCTGCGAACTTTCTTCACATCCTCCTCTAGTTTGCTGACATCAGTATGTACAGTTTGATGCGGCCGAGTCAATTCAACAAAATGCCGAACATTCACTACACTCTCACTCACTTGTTCAAATACTATTTGCTTGTGATGCATTTCTCTCTTGATAGACTGGAAACAGAAAATATTTCTCTTAAAAATAAGAGTATGAATTCTTCAATAATTGGATTAAGAATATAGATTACAGAATGGAAACATGTATTTTCTGACAAAGTTAATTAAAGAAACAAAATATATTAAACATCCCTTAATTTTTATAAAATGTTTATTGTTGTTAAATCATTTAACGTTTCATTTAAACAAGAAAAAAAGGTGTATGATATTGTGAAACAGAGCTTTCAGTTTCACATTTCATGTCAGGTTACATTCGAAAAACCTTCAACTTTAAATGGTTATAAAATTTGCAAATCAAGAGCGAATTGAATCATCACTTGACAAGTTAATGTCAATATTTTAAAACAAATTTTCTAACAACCATTCCTTAATAAATATCTGTTTTCCTTTCTTGTTACTTTTGAGTCCAAGATTTATAATTTTATGATCAAAACTTCAAAAATCCTGAAACAATCTAGAACTTCAAAAATATCTGTACTGATTAAAATTAGAAAAAAAAATACCAATGGCAATTGTTAAGAACCTCTCATAAAACATGTAAAAATTAGTGTATCAATTTAAAGAAAACTTCCAAACTAAACTTTATAGTTTATATTAAAACACACCATATGGGGAAATAATATCGTTAAAAATACTACTTATAAAATGGTTTACCAATAAATTCTCTTCAACTTTCGCAGCACTTTCAACATCAGATACCATATCGTCAAAAGAAACTAGCTGTAATTCCACACCTGAGACCACTTGGGCAGCCTCATCATATTGTAATAATGTCAAATCTACAGCTTTTAACCTGAAAGAGATGTTTGTTGTTTTAAAAAAAATTTTAGAAGAAAAAAACAGAAAGGGGAAGCAGTGTGTATTTTGGAGGTGAGGGAGGGAGGGGAAAAGAATGTAAAATTGGATCATATTAAAGTTTAAAGCAGTAAGTCACCAACCCCTAAGCCAGGGGTGCCCACAGGGGGGGATTATGGCACAAGTTGAGCCATCAAAATTTGGGGGGGGGGGGGGATTTTTAAAACTAATTTATATATTTATTTCTTTCATTTATTCATTAATTTATTTTTTAAATTATTCATTAATTTATTTTTTTAATTTAAATTATTTGCTGATTTTTTTGAAATAAAAATTATTTATTTATTTATTTTTTTAAATCAAATTTTTTTTTTATTTCGTTAGTACAATTTTTTATTTATTTATTTCCTGTGTGTGTGCTTAGAATGTCTGGAAGAGAACAAAAGCGATTCTATTCCGCGCATAATTAGCACTTTTAAAAAATTAATAATAAATAAAAAAATAATGATTATAATTTAAAAAAATAAATAAATATTAAAAAAAATAAATAAATATTGGGAAAAAAATATTAAAAAAATAAATATTTAATAAATAAATAAATATTTAAATAAATAAATAAATTTAATAAAAAGAGGGGTAAAAATGAAAAAATAAAAAGCACAAGAGGATTGTGAAAATTTGGGGGGGGGGGGAATTTGCGCCATTGAGCTTGGGGGGGATGGGCACCCCTGCCCTAAGCCAGGGCTAGGGCAGAAATATGCAATATTCTGCCAACTTGGTTATCCCATCCAAGGACTTCAGTTTCGCGTGTATTGGCACTCATCTGGCTGGAATAGGATTAACCGAGCTGGAGGCAAAAATCTTCTTAAAGAAGCAAAGAGCGCCAAAAAAAACTCTCGAGCTCTGCCTTAAAAATGTACCAATGTGTGGTACCTCACTGGTTGTTCCAATTTCATATACGCTACCAGTTTTTTGGTTCCCTTTGCTTCTTTAACCCCTTCCCGGCTTATCCCGAGCTGGACTCGGGCAAGCGAAATGTTCGTTTCTGGCTCATCCCGAGTGTAGCTCGGGCACAGTGAAAATTAACACTGCACAACCAGTCTTTCAAGAATTATTTCACATGTCCGTTTTATGGTTTCGGATGCTTTTATTTACTATTGTTGCTACTAGATAATATAGTGTTTTGAGCTGTAGATTTAAGATAAGAGTAGGCGCCGAATCCAAAGTATAATGATTTCTGCCATACAGAAAGCCAACTTTGCAGGTAAATACTCATTTATTTAAATAGATATTTTTACATTTATTTTTAGGAAATGTTGCATGCGAATGATGCTTATGTTTAAAAAGATATGTATGTATGAAAATAAGCATAAAAAATTTGACATTTTTTGATCCGTAATCCCGAAATTACTCATTTATTTAAATAGATATTTTTACATTTATTTGTATGAAATGTTGCATGCGAATGATGCTATTATGTTTAAAAAGATATGTTTGTGTGAAAATAAGAATTTTAAAAAAATTGACATTTTTTGATCCGTAATCCCGAAATAAAATGAGCCTAGAAGGGGTTAAGAGGATTTTTGCCTCCAGCTCGGTTAATCCTACTCCAGGCTGACGAGTGCCAATAAACACGAAACTGAAATCCTTGGATGGGATAATTGAGTTGACGGTGTATTGCATGTTAAAGTTATTTTCATAAAAATAACAGTAATAAATAAACAGAATTAAGTTACCTTAGAACATTTTAGAAGACAAATTAAAAAGTAATTTTAAATGTTCATAATTTTTCAAAGTTTTGTTAAGATTATTGAGTCAGTAATGATAGTTATTTGAAAAATTTGTTAAAATTCTAAGAAAGTTTATAAGTTATAATTATTGCGTGGAGTCTAATTCAAAAAAAAATTATAAATCAATTCAAAGACTATTGAAACTAAGATTGAGGGGAAAACATTTTCACAAAAAGTTTACTTAAAAAAAATCCCTTCATAAAAGTAAGCATTAACTTATGTAAGCAGGATAATCCAAGAAATAAAAACAGAATTAATCTAATTTGTGCAAATGCAATACATTAAACTACCTTTAAAATCATCTAAAAACTAATTGATAAAACCAGTTAAATTTTGCTTTATTTTTAACAAAAAAGGAATTATCAAAAGAATATAATAATAATGATAAACACAAACTTTAAAAATAAACGAATAGACAAAAACAAAAATGAAATTGATACAACTAATTAAGTAATCAGTTATTATTTGTCTGGTCATTTTGACACTTACCTTTCAATGTATAAACTTGAATTGGACCACAGATTGTTCCATGACTCCATCACAACATCATACCGTGATTGTAAAGCAGGAGTTTTGACAGCCAAATCTCTGAAAGCATCTTTAACTTCATTCACTCGAGGTTCAATAACATGTAAGTCTGATTCAAAATCCTAGAAAACAATATGGACACACATAAAATATTTCACTTTCAGACAACAGGAATGAACAACGTCTTCCAACAAAACATTTTGCAAACATTTTACTGAACAGGGTCGTCAATTCAGAAGGAACAATTCTTATAACTTCTGTAAACCTCTTCAATTGCACACATATAAATTGATTTGAGCGAATAATCCTACCTAAACACAAAAGTTACTTTTTCTAGAAAAGAGACATACTTTTTCAAAACAGCTTTAAAATAGATTTACTGTGCAAATAGAAAATGTTTTGCCAACATTTTTTAAAATTAAATCATTTCTAATGGATAATCATTTTTGAGTAACTACAAAAATTAAATAATATATTTAACTTTTAAAAACTTTAAATATAGCTGTTTGCATTGATATTAATTAATTTATTTAGTTACGGCAATATTCAACAGGAGTCTAGTTTTGTCCAATCAAAACCCAAGAATAGAAGACTTTTTAAGAATGATCTTCCAAAAATGTAGAATTAAAGTTCCCTTGATTAAGTCCCTTGATTTTCCCTTGAAGTTCCCCCCCATGTCTCACACCTCCCCCAAGCCCTTGAAAAACATTTTTAGGAATGGTATTGTACGTTTTCAGTTATGTGAATAATAGCCATGTTTCTTTGTTAATGGCAATCTGAGGTTTGCCATCATTTATTGATAGATTAGACAGTTCTGCTCTAAAGTACTCAAGAATCACTGCTCAATAAAACCACTTGTGATAAACTGTGGTAAAAGTTCTTTTACTTCTAAGCGTAATATACACATCAAATTCTTTAATTTAATTTTAAAAGTGGGTGAAACATTGATTATTATTATTTCCAAACCACATAAACTCTGTCCCAAAAAATCAACAATTTTGAAGTTGGTTAACAATCTAAGATTATTCAAATCTTGCATTTCATTCAATGATAAAAGTTTCAACATGATTTATTATTTTAATGTATGTTTTCATTATATTACACATGAACACACACTTTTTTTCATGAAAATTACTGACACATAATATATAACAAAAAAAGTGATCAAAATGCATAAACAATCTATCATCATACCCTTTGTTCCTCTAATAGACGATTTACTATTTCTTTACTGCGTGGAATAGGTGCTTGAGTTCTTTGCTTTAATATTCTTTCCTTTTCAGTAAGTGTACTTTGAACAGACGCAACTAAATCATTAAACTTACGAGCTTGGCTCTTGTTTACTTTATCAACTGAAAGAAGAAAAAAAAACCTTAATTTAAAATTATGTCAAAAAGTAAAACTGTAATTTATAACTTCTAAGTATATATAGTATATTGTCTTAGTGATTGTACAAAAAATTAATATTGAAATACAAAAAAGAATCCTCTAGTTTGTATGCTAATTTCATATCTGAAATACAAGAAATACATTACGATATACTTTCGTAAGAAATACATTTAATTATTAGCTTGTTCAAAATAAAACTATTTAGATTCATTAATGATTTCTTGAAATAAAGTTAAGAAAAGGAATGAGAATAATTGATTTATTACAGAAAAAATAGTTTATCACCTTCATCTTGGTCAAGCATGCGCTGCAAATCGGCAAATAATTTGTTACAGTAAGCAATTTCTTCTTGCAATCTTTTTAGAGCAGGATCATCACTAGAACCTTCATTAAGAAGTTTTTGAGTGTCTTCATTCAAAGCTTTAATGATACTTTCTCTCTGAAGAGGTTCAATGCTACGAAACTAAGAAAAAATAAAAAATTTATAGAAAGAGTTTTAACTGATAATTTAAGAAATTTCAAGATTTGCATTTAGTGAACAGAAAGTTTTTATACCTTAGTTATGTCCCATGATTTAATGATTTTAATGGTGGCAAATATCATATTTTGCCTCAGCTTGCGCTGTTTTGTGGTCCAAAGGTTAACTATTGCTTCAAATTGCTTCTTCAAGCTAATTAAAGGCACAATATATTTTAAACAAACTTCAACACGAATAGATAAATAAACATTTCAAGGTAATATATCTCTAAAACAATTTAAACATCATATTTAATTAATAATTCTATATTTTATTTTTATCACATGCTTCGCCTAAGCTGAAAAAAAAAACTTTAAATCAACATGTATAACAGTGGAATTTTTAATGAATGAAAAAGAAACAGTCAAAGAAAAAATTAATATTTTTTTAAATTATACACAACTAAAAAATTAAAACAGCAAAATTAAGAATCAACATAAATTTTGCAAATATACACTCACGACTTGAAAAAATCAGCTAAATTTAAGTACTGGCGTAAAGGAGAACAAATAGGAAAAGCATTTTACAAATCCCAGACAAATTAAGAAAGCATTGCATAGTTTTCCAGATGTATTAAGTTTCAAAATGGTTAGATTCAATATTATTGTGCATTATACCCGTAATTAATGGTAGTTGTAGATTTAAAAAAAAAAAACCTTTAGGAAGTTCCATATATTATTTAAGTCCAAATACAGTAAATATCCCTTACCTTTCTGCTAATTCTAATGCTTCAGGATTGGGTGGAGGTATAACAAAGCATACACCTGGAACCATTCCTTCGACACCATGAGCATTAATAACCTAAAATAACAAATTTAGAAAACTTAATTGTATACTACAGTATAAAAATTAATTATGCAACATACATACATGCAGAAAAACATTTTTCACATAAATCAAAGCAATAAATATTTGAGATATTACCAAACAATGATGCTATAAAAAGTAATGACGAAGAATATTCTTCATGAGTATGTCCTTCCCCTCAAAAAGAGTCTTACTATGCCACTATTTTTTGGCAAGATTAAAATGAATTATATTACGTTCCCTGAGAGAGGCCAACAAAATGAGCAAAACAAAATTGATAAGAAAGGTTTACACATTAATCAAAAATATGCTTGATTTTATTATGTATTTAAAAATGTGAAATAATAAGTATTTTTGAACAAAGCATAGACTTTTGCAATACAAATAAATTATTAGACACAATTAGCATAAGATATTATTCATTCTCGAAACAAGAAACATACCTTCCATTTGATTTTATTTGAGTTATCATGCAACCAGCAGTGATCATCCTTGCTTACAGCCATCTGAAATAAAAGTAAATTGTCATAAAATCGCCAATGGTAATGTTACATGACTGCCTTATAAAACCATACAAAGAAACCTAAATAGAAAATTACAAACAAAAGGCTCTATGCTTACTGATTGTTGTTTATAAGAACAAACAGCTGTGACCCTCAAAGGTCGAGGTAAGGGCTGACGCCTTTGTTTCAGAGGAGCTATGTCTTTGCTCCTTTCGATAAGGGATGATACAATGTTGCTATAGTGACTAAGCTCATCTCTCAGTTCTTGCATCTCTCTCATTAAACGTTCCCCTTCATCTATAGTGAAATTTTGTCTGCTGTAAGTGGTGGACAATCGACTTTCAATTTGTTTCAACCATTGTTGACATTCTTTGGCTTCATTGAAAAACTGAAAGACAAAGACAAAGACAAAAATAGTATCAAAAAAAATTTTGATATAATGCTTTTTGTGAGTTAGGGAAGAGTTAAAAGAATTTTCAAAGGAGTGCTTACTTGATGATAAACATATGCGTATTTCAAATGAACATCAAGGCACGATGTAAGCTGTAAAAGCCAGGACCATTGTGTTTGCATTGCTGCAAGGTAAGCCTGAAAGAGTTTTTAAAATTAAGATGAGTGTTTATTTACGAACAATACATAGCAGAAAAAAAATACATTAAAAACATTTCATTTAAATTTTTTATTTTCAAAAATAGCATCAGAAAACAAAATGCATAAAACATTCTACGGGCATAACTTCAACACATAGCTTACCGGCACGCTTAGAAAAATCTTACAAAATAATTCTGGAGCAATAAGGTTACAAATGGGGGAATGTTCAATTGTTTTAGATAATCTCTACTAATAATAAAGCTGAAAGTTTGTCTCTCTTTTTTTCTGTCTTTCCTTCTGTCTGTCTGTTACGTGCGTAGCGCCAAAACCGTTCGGTCGATTTTTATGCCACTTGGCACAAAATTAGTTTGTAGCATGTAGTTTTGCACCTCGAAGCGATTTTTCGAAAATTCCATTTCGTTCTTTTTCTATTCGAATTCTTAGCGGAAATTCGATAAAATAGGGAAGAAATATTTCACACACATTTTCAAGTCTTATGTCATTTGAAAGCTTGAAATTTTCTGCACAAAATGAAGTTTTTTCGAAGTTTCTACGATCATCAGGAGAGCTGTAACAATTGTTTTTAGAATCCCGAAATTCAAGGCTTACCTTCAGTAAAGCAAGCCAAACGATTCTAAAATGGTTGAGCTCTAGAATAAAATTTGTTTGAAAAGAGAGATAAAATGAATTATTTTATCAACGGAAATCAACTTTTCATGTTGTTACTATGGTTACGTGTTCATACTTATTTTTGTTTCGTTCTTTTTCTAGGATTGCCAGCGTCAATCTTCGTAGGCTACGGCCAGACGTAGTATTTTTGATTCTACGGTAGTATTTTTTCGGCCCAAATAAGGAGCGTAGTATTTTTCTGGCAACCCTGTTTCCAATACACTAATGACTTAATTAAAAGATTTGGCGGATTTTTTTTTTTTTTCATTTTTCATAGATTTCGCATCTCAGCAACATTGATTTTGGCAACGTTTGAAAACAGTAGTATTTTGTAATATTTTTTTTAGAGGAGGCGTAGTATTTTTTTGTTCCAATTCTCTGGCAACCCTGTCTTTTTCCCGGTGAAGATGCTTTGGGACCCTGCTTGGCGCGTTTTCAAAAAGTCAACTACGCAAAATAGCTAGGGTTACCACGCTTCGCGTGCCTATCGTTCATTTAGCGAGAAAAGGGTACCTAAAGCACAGATTAGCAAAATATCGTATCAATTGCGATATTGCATCGTCTTCTTAAAGTGTTTCATTTCGGAAAATGTACTGTTTTGTTTTTTAAGCTAGGAAAGAAAACTTTCTTCTTCTTTTAAACTTTGGTAAGATTTCTGTTGGTTCCTGTTATCAACAAAATTGTTCTTATTTTCTCTTTTGGCTTATTTTTGTCCATCTCCCTTGGGGTTGCATTCGAATGTTCCAAGGGGGTGTTTTACTCCTTTTATGGAGTAAATCAGTGTTTATTTCAATGCAGACAAAAGTGTATGAATTGGCATGACCAATTGGCGATATATCGCCAAGCTTTTGGTCGCCAAGTATTTGCCGCCAATTTGGCGACATATCGCCAAGTTGGCAAAAAATTGTTTTCTTTTTCTTATTTGGATTCAATTTGGCGCTATTGGCGATATTTTGAGAAAAATCCACTGAATGACGTTAAAATCGGCGATATTTATGGGATTAATCATTGTAAAACATTTTTTTTTTTGCATTGTTTCGTGGCAAACTAGGGATATAAATCAGTGTTTTCAATGCAAGGTGATATGAATTGGTTAACAAAAGTGATATGAATTGGCGCGACCACTTGGCGATATATCGCCAAGCTTTTGATCGCCAAGTATTTGACGCCAATTGGCGAAATTTTTTTTTTTTTTTTTTTTTTGATTTAGGTTCAATTTGGCGCTGTTGGCGATATTTTGCGAAAAATCCACTGAATGATGTTGAAATCGAGGATATTTAGGAGATTAATCATTGTAAAACTTTTTTTGCATTGTTTCGTAGCAAACTAGGGATACAAATGTTTGAATTGTTATCTTGCTCACTCCAAGCACTATTTTAGCACTTAAGGCATCTACTAAGAAATTTACACGTAAAATTAAGTAGTGTGGGGTCCATATCAGATCTTTATATCACTTTGAAGGAATTATAGTTGAATAAAATTAAAATAGACCATTTTTTCTGCTATATCAATTATTTTACAAATGAACTTTTAATTTTATACCACGGGCAAAGCCGTGCGGGTACCGCTAGTTATTTTATAAATTTCTTAGTTATCAAAATAAAAAAGGCTACTAGAACTGAATAAAAACTTCCACAGCTCATTGAAGACACATTAAAACCCGTTAATCAATCTTGAATTGCACACACACCACTAGCAAAACAACCCATATGAAACGGATGTACCTTTTTCATTGATTTCTTTAATTTTGCCAAACTGACGCAATAGATTTGATACTCACATCATTTTCAAGCTGTACGAAATCTTGCACAAACTATTGAACTAATACTAATGTTAAAATAATGAAGGAGAATACTTTTGAAAGTATTCATACATTAAACATACTTACTTCAATACATTTAGCTGCAGGATGCTTTTGCAAAACAAGACTTTCTCCCCTATCTTGGACGGAATTAAATTGAACTTCTCGCCTCTCTAATTCATTTGTTAACACCTGAAAGGAGTGAACAATATGTATTTTTTTTATTAGCAATAGGTTAAGGAAAAATAGGGTATCCTGAAGATTAAATTTGAAAATATTAAATAAAGCTGCATTTAAGTTTGTTGTAAAATTAGTATTGTCTAAAAGCCTATTCAACTAATATGAAGCCAGTGAGATCCACAACACAATCCCTTGTTTTGTTATAGGATGTTGGCTATCACTTATATAAAGTTGTAACATTAGAGGTTTTACTCAAAAAGCACAAAAAAGGTCCTCTAACACCCTGTTGGGGCAATTTAAACAGCAACATACAATGTTTTTGAATTTAACTCATTTAATGACATAATG
The DNA here is from genome assembly GCA_038373865.1 of Uloborus plumipes. NCBI lineage: Eukaryota > Metazoa > Arthropoda > Arachnida > Araneae > Uloboridae > Uloborus > Uloborus plumipes. Next base: position 53,996 of record JAXGGA010001712.1, read on the forward strand.
AAAGTTTCTCTGATGGATAAAAGATTACATTAAAGTACTAATAGTAAGTTTGAAAATTAGACAGTTTTCTTAAAGAGGCTAAAACTCATAATAGAATGAGTGATAAAAATGACTTTCAGAGATACACTGCTTGAAAGAAAAATGCTTTTGGTTACAAGAATAAAGATTGGAGGAAAGATAGAAGAATCTTCTACTAGGAACAAATATCTTACTTTCTCAGGCTCTTTCACAAGGTAAAAAAAAAAATTTCCCTAGATTTTGTTATTACCTGCAGTAAAAAAGGATTGGAAGAGCATAAGTTTTTTTTTTTTTTTTTTTTACTGCCAAAAAATTACTTTTTAGTAGCACAGAAGTAGTTCAAAAAAATAGTTTTAGATTTAGCCAAAATCCGAAAAACCAAGAGCATTATAATAAAAGGAAGGACTGTTAAATAAAAAAAATATATGACAGGGAATCTCAACAAGGTGAAGTTATGGCAAAGACTGCCACTGAATTGTTTGGGGGTTTTTTCAGAGGTGCTTTTGGGAGGCTCTTGTTCCTTGGGAGGCTTCTCGGCGTTTGGGGGAGTGCACCATTACTCTGGAGGGGACACCCCTGAATATAATAATGAAATCATAAAAAATATCTGGGACATAAAACTGCCACAGATATTACCGAAAACTTAACAGAAAAACACAGTTCATAATTAAATACTGTGTGATCAATATTAATTCAAAGAGTAAAAACTCCAGGTTAGTACTTAACATATGTCAAGTTAATAAAATATTATGGACGTACTACATGCCATGCACCATGATATTCTTAGTTAAGACAAAAGATATGACAGGTTGGAGTCACAGTAAAGATAATTAAATAGGACCAATGAACTCATGACCAATGAACCAACTCATACCTTACGCAATGATCCTAATGTATAATAGCCATTTTTCATTTTACGGATATCTGCAATAAAACCCTCCTTTTTATACTCTTTGTTTTTTCCTCATTGTGTCATTTGAGTTTTCAAGATTTGAAAAGGAGACATGGTTCTTTAGAAACAAAAAAAACAAAAAAAAATCAGAAAAAAGAAACAAAGAAAAATAACAGTAGGTTTATTGAACTATCTTTTCTCGTGTAATATGAGCAATAAAAAAAATTTTTAACTGATTTTTAGAGCGTGTTATTTAAATAATACTTATGACAGTAAAAATAAATTTAACAAATGGCTCTTCTTACCCTTTGATATTCTTCGATTTCTGGAATGTTCAATGTTTTTGAGCTCCAATCTCTTGACACTTCAATATCCTCCTTTTCATTCATCCAAATCAATTCATTTGTAGCAGATTGAATGAACTCTAGAAGAGTATCTAAGTCACTCATTCTCTTGTTAGACATTACCTGGAAAAAATGTCAAATTCAGTAATTACAGTTAAAATTGAACTTCTCTTTCAACTGACACCTAATAATTTCATATTCAAAAATTAAAACCAAATAAAAAGTAATAATTTCGTTAAGTGAGCATTCACAAACACATTTCATGTACTTTCATTATACTCCTCAGAGATAAAGCAGGTATCAATTTCAGTCAAAGCAGATACTGTTTGCCCACAGTTGCTGTGGAATTTGGGAAATGTCCAGTTAAGGCAAGTCTATCTGAGGTTGTCTAAGGCAAGTCTATCTGGTTGAGGGAGAAAAGGTAAAAATTTTATGTATGTGTTTTGTTCATTTCAATACGTCTCAGAGATATATGTAGAGGCTAACACATATCTGCAAAAGCTGGCATCCCTTAAAACTTAGCAGATATATATCTATTATATTCTGCTGTAATCCAGATGTTAGCCGTTCCATCTCAGCCGTAGTCGGACTGTAACTCATAAACATGATTGATCAAACATGGCTGAGTTAAAACAACTTTAGTTAGCAAAAACTTCAGCAGTTTTGAGAGCTAAAGGGCCATTACATGGGGGGAAAACACAGACAAACTTTTGTCCTGTATGTGGAGGCTCTATACTTCAATTTACAATGTAAAATAAACATGTCTTTTTTTTTTTTTTTTTTTTTTGGCCAAAGAAATTACATTTCTTAGGTGTGATTTCTTAGGCAAAAAACTTTTGTTTATAGCATTCTCAATTGAAATTTTGAAATGATTTATAGAGCTTTCATGTGTGGGATAAAATGTCTAATTTTCTAAGGAATGGCCCTTATTTATTCATTTATTTATTTTTTTTTTTGGAAAAAAGACACTAATATTGGCAAGTAGTAAAGCAAAGTATATATTTTAAAAAATTGTAACAAATTCAGTGGGTAGACTGCTATATTTGAGAAATCTACAGCTGATGTCCAAAAGTAGTCTGGAGATATCCTTGGCACAGAATAGCTGAAAATCAGGTTAATGATTCATTTTAATTGATTTAATAATCATTATTCCATAGTTTGGGATAACTGAAGAATACAGTTTAGGCATATTTCTTCAGCTTTATAGCAAAAAATACAATGAAACTATTTAAATATGGTTGTGGCATTTTTTTTTTTTTTTGAATTGTGACTCAAAGTTGCTCTGAATTAAGTAATGAATGCAAGGTAGACAGAAAATTGAATTATTACTTGATTATTCAAGAGAAATCAACTAATTCGAAAAAAATTACAATTTAGAAAATACTGAATTCTTACCAAAACTTCAGAATAGCCTTTCTCCAGTTTAGATAACAATTTGCAATAAAGTTCTAGCTCTTCTCCTCTAAATTGAGACTAAGGGAAAATAAGTTAAAATGAGCTTTACTTTAGAAATTTTTTTTTTAAATATGTATAGACACAAGCACACACATTTTAATAAAATACTTACTTTCTGCGATGAGCACTGATCAACATTTTTCTGAAACTGATCTATTATCCTATGTTCAGTATGATGCTGTTCCAAGAGCGACTGAACACTGGGCAAATCAGTGCCATAATCTGCTTCTTCAAGGTATTTCTGCATACAAAGAGAGACAAAAACGAATAAGAATTAAGTATTGACAAAGAATACAATAGTTCAAACGTACATTAGACTTTAGGTAGTTAGTTAATGGACACCATGGGATGAGAATAATTTGAAAATTACACATTTAAGTAACTTAAAAACAGAAACTACAATACTGACTAGTATACATTAAATACAAAGATACAAACCAACAACAGATAACTGGTGAGTTATTTATCTAAATAATGTCTGTAACACATAAAATGCTACCTTCCAAAAATGATTTAAACAAATAGTTCTTAAGATAACAGCACATATAAAATCAAGAAGACTTAGGAATTAATTAAATACATTTACAGAGAAATGTAAAAGTGAATTGTGCAATTAAATGTGCAAAAGCACAGTAAAGTTATTATATTTTGCATAAAATTACCTGCTTGTTATGCACCCATTCCACACATTCTTGAAGGAACTTGAAAGCTTTATTTGTTTCAATGAGTTTCTCTAAGGATAGTGGTCGGGGCTTAGTAACTTTCTTTTCTTCAGCTTTTAAAGAACGGGCGTTGAGCACATGTAGCAAACGTGTCTGGAAATTCAGGCGCAGATTTAGAAACCTCTCATGGAGTTGCTGAACCCTACAAGTAATTATACAGGAATGAAGAACTGAGGAATATAATAAGATAAATTACATACAAATTTAAACAAATGAATGTCCATGTATCAGGAGCCCAATTTAAATTTTCAAAAGAAGAGCACCCCCACCAAGCTTTTTACATGGCGGAATAACAGCTCTTTGAGAAGGAGAAAAGATAGCATTATCTTGCTATTTCAACATTTTTTGCATTCCCAAATACCAAAAAATGGCGTTCCATGTTCTGCTTTAGTTTTCATAACTTTATTCAACTTTTTAACAATTGTCCACTTTTATTCCACTATACTTTAAATTTCAATAAATATTTTAAATCCTCATACAATTGCATTTCTTATGACTGGGCTTTAATTACTGCACAATTTTTAAGGAGGGGATCTCAGAATTTTTGACTGAAACCCTGGCGTCCCACTCTGTATTGTATCCTTGATATACATTATTGCAGTAATATAATATACTAAGGTAATTTCAAAATTAATTCACAAGGGAAGGGGTTGCATAAAGCCCAACAAGATCATGAAATACAATTAAACTAAGAGTTTACTAATTATTCTTTAAAGTAGGAATTAATTTACAGACACATATACAATTCAACAGATTTGTACAATATGATAGACACATTCTATGATTAAGGGTCTAAAACCAACCTTTTCTGAAGCTCTAAAGCTTGATGATATCGACCATCCCTAAGAGTCTGAACATCTCTCGACATTGATTTTAAGCTATCCTCCACGTGTTTCAGCTCATTTTCTATTTGATCACAGTTATGTTTGGCGTCAGATGGGTGAAGTCGTTGAACTCTCTTTTCCTCCTAAATAAGCAAACATATTTTTAGGAGAAGAAACACTAAGGTTGTTCACAAAAATGTTTCATTTATAAAAATTAAACACACTTAAATAAGCCTATACTTACTTCGGCAATGTGTCTTTCAATATCATCCATTCTGCCATCACACTGCTTGGTTTCCCTATGAACTTTTTCAGCAAGTCTTTGAAGCTTTTCTAACCTGCAATTAATGTACATACACATTAGGAAACTTAAGACTCCAAAAACACAGGTAAAATTCAGTACATTATATACATGCAGGGGTGATAGTAACTCAACATTAAAAACCCTGAAAGTGAAAGGTGAAATGTAATGAAGCCTGAAATTTTTCTAATGCTCTATGTTTTATTTGGAGGGATGCATTTAATGTAGAGAAGGATAGCACAGATTGCATTATAGAAATTTTTGGAGGGATGTTTTTGAACAGGTCTTTTTTTTTTTTATTGGAGGGGCATTCAAATTATTTGTTCATGTTAATGGAATCAACATAAAATAGCAAATAGGAAGATAAATATTTCATACTCATTTAACTTGTAGAAGAAAATCAGGACTTCAAGCCTCAAGAATGTAAAAGGAAACTATTTAAGAATTGAAATTTCTGTCATGTAAAAGCCCGTAACCTAGATAGTGAAAAAAAAAATTCTACCTTATACAAAAATGAACATGTGTAATGTTCAGCTTGTTTTCTCGCTAAGGAGGAAGGGGCGAAAATGAACAAAAGTCAAATCATGGAAAAGCATTCTGTGAAACAATGAATACTTATTTGGAAAACCCTGAAATCAGGGGTAGCCCCTGAAAACTACCACCCATGTACATGTCAAACTTCATAAAATCAAAAGAAAAAGAAGAATTAATCTCATAACTTCTTAACAGGACCTCACTAAAAATAAACGTCAGTCTTAGGAGATATAGACTACATCATCTTTACTTACAGCCTTTACTCCCATTTACTTAATCAGGGCTTTTGGTTGCGATGTATATACTTGACGTTTTTTTTTTCTGTATTTGTGCTCTATATATTGTTGTATTTGTCTTATGCTACGTCTATTTTTTGTTTATGGTTTGTATGGCCTTGATTGAAATAAAATTGAATTGAATTGAACTGAATCATAGATTTGGATACTGAGGAACAAATTAGAAATTGGGTTTTACTGCAGAATCTGAGTGTCGCAACTTGGAGTGCTAAAACCTTTTAGTAGTTTTATAAATGCTATTTGGTAAAAACAGTGTTAATACTGATAAGTAGCATGCAGGACAGTTTTACAAGAAGAAAAGTTTTTAATCAAACTTTTGACTAGCAGTTACATATGAAACCCAAATTTCGATTTCTAAATGCATGAATTTATATGATTATAACGATAGTTAACTGAAGCTAAACAGCATTCTGAAACGTGGGAATATTTTTTTTAAACTCAAAACTTTATATTCTTATAGGAAGCGCAGCATGAACATTTATGAAGACGCTTACAACAATTAAAAAAGAAAGCTTAATTTCTACTCATTTTGTTTACAAGATTTTATTCATTTTCAATTTGAACTGAAAACCAACCTTGCAATTTCATCATGAATCGCTTGGTCACGTTCTTGATGGGCAGTCATAACTTTGTTCCACAATCGATCAATATTTTCTATTCTCAATTCTTCATTGATATCCACAGATCCAGATTCTCTGATTATTTTCTAGAAAAATAAATGAAAATTATACAGTTGGAGAAAATATATAAAAAATTTACACTTGATAGAATAAAAAGAATTCAATATTTTCAATTTAATAGGCATACAAATCCGAGAACATACATGAACTTCTCTGTACAGATGGGAAAGTCTTTGCTTTTCGTGTAACCTCGGAGGTACATCTTCAACTCTAAATCTGGTACAATCAGCCAAAAGAGACTAAAAATAAACAAATAAATGAGTAAGCGTAAGAAATGCTTTACAAATTTGCTTTTAAAAATACTTATTGCTTCAAAGTATACATATAAGTACAGTATATAGCTTCTAACAAATGTTGCAAAAATTAACTCATTGATTTTGGACAAATTAATATAATTGCTTTAACTTTTAGTTAGAACGCATCATTTTTAAAAGTTTACAAACATGCAAGAGTAACAAACATGTTACGTAAAAAATGGGAGACATGGTAGAGAGAAAGGAGTTGGGGACATTTAAACAATACACACTACAAAATATATTTCAAGAATAAAATAATGCAAGCTACGGAATTTTGAAAGATCAATTTTACAAGCAAAGAGCAAACTATTTTGTTCAGAGGAAGGGTGAAGATAATAAAAATCATGTAAGAAGTTCTTACGAATATGATGCTTTCAGAAACATTACTTTTGTGTAAAAGTTCAACATAAAGAAAATAGACATTGCCATGAATCAAATTTACTTTTATTTCGAGTGCGAAAATTTCTTTTGAATGAAATTTTTTAAACTATATTTGAAAAAAAAGCTTTTTAATGAAAAAACTAACTTTTGGAAAATAAAATCCTACCTTCATTTCAACTAATGTATTCGGAAAATTTCTGTCTTGTAACATTGGCAGGACTTCTCTCATCCATAAATATAAGGAACTAGATAAATCTCTGTACTCTTCCACTCTTCGAGTCTTGTCCTAGGTTAAATAAATTAAATCCAAATTAACAACACAAAACATGTTTTACTTTACATCAAAGTAGTTAACTTGACTTGTGCACTACAATATAATTTCAAAAAATGTCTATCTAAAATAATTAAATTATGGAGGTTTTGCACCAATTAAAGAAAAATGATTATGAGTGGTAAATTTCTTAAATTTAACTGCATTACTTTTTTAAAAGTTTGATTTTAAAGAAAGGACATATAATGAACCATTGCTTAAAAACAAGAATATTAATAGCATTAGAAAATTTGACTTAAAAAAAACTGAAAACGTGAATTTTGTGATGCAGGAAATCAAGCTTCTTTCTAAAATGAAAAAAACATAAACCAGTTTCTTAAGAGAAAGAACACAAAGCATAATTTCCTAACATAGAAATTTGTTTCCAGAGATAGATCATATCAACTGTTACAAAACTTCACTCCTATTAACATTTAATTTCCTTAGAAGCTAATATAACATATAAACGAGTTTAGCTATTGTAGGATGATACAAATGTTTAGCGCCACAAATAAGTAATAGTCAGAAAAGTTTTAATAACACCCAACTGTATTAATATTTGATTTATTACATGTGTTTTTTTATTATTAATTACTGAATGCCACTACCAATTAAAATACATTTTAATCTGCCATAATGTAGTAAAACTTAATTCTTTGTAATTGCAAACAAACTTATTAGCTGAATCTTTACCCAGAATCTACGAGTTAACTTGATTCACAGAAGTTCTCGATACATAAATATTTTCGTTACTTCAAATTTATTAATCCCTTAATTTTTTTCCCAGCGAAAAATTGTTATTTTTAGTTATTTACTAATTTATTTTTTAATATTTACTTATTTTTATTTGCTTAATCATTTTTTTTTTGAAAATAAGATTTACAAATAAAGAACGTAGTAATTAAGTAACACAACCAAGTATTCATGGTATCATTTTCCTGAAAGTAAAATTAAACATGTGCTTTTTCAGTTGCATTCACACCATAGCTAAAAATACGTCAAAATCAGTTTTAGTTACAAAACTGAAAAAGTATTTACAAAGTAAAACTATCATATCAACTCACATCGTCAGCAGAAAATACATTTTGGGAAGGAGGTCTTGGAAAAACATCATATAATGATGATATATATGTAATGAGAGATTTTTCATCGGGTTCAGGAGTATCTACATCTGAAAAACAACCACAAAAGATTTTGATATTAGTAAGCCAATTGAATGAATATCAATCACTTTATGACAAATACATTATTCTTTTGACACTATTTATTTATTGCACCAAGTAAATGAAGAAAAAAACAAGTAAAACAATTTTAAACATTTAGTAGCTGTTAGTTCAGCTTTAAAAGATTTCTAGTAAAATAAAACAAGGTCTTATGCAATCATAAATATTTATAATTCATAGTGAATTATTTTTTTTTTGCGAAGAAAATAATTTATGCCATCAAATTTAAAACAAATATTTAAATTAGGATTTGATTTTTAATAAAATACTCAACAAGCTTTCAATTTGCAGAGTGTACTAAATCCTTTATGCGCTAAAAGGCAACGACCCTCCAGCGGTCAACTTTTATTGACCTCTCGCTCCTGGACACACAGGTTAGTTTCCATATTGTAAAACAAGATTCATCAGAGTTCTCATACCTAACATAACGTTACGTGAAAGAATTGTCTGTATTCAAATTAGACTGACGACTCAACTCTTTCCATCTTGGAATTGTAGCAGTTTTTGGTTGGCATCACTCAATGCTTGGTCATAGGCAAATTATTCATAGGACATAAATAGTGAACAAATTGTTCTTTCTCTTTTATCACTAGTCTACTAGTAAGAAGTTTAAGGGCCATGGTAGCCTGATTGGTAAGGCGTCGGATTCCTGACCAGAGGGTCCCAGGTTCGATCGCAGCTGATCAAAGATCCATCGTCTTCATTATTGGTGGCTGAGGGAGGTAAAAATGTCGTGGTCACAAAGTCCTCTAAGTGAAACGATACCTCTGGGGGTGCTGGGCTAAGGTTTTGCTCGACCCTTGGTCTGGTTCAAAAAGAACAGAGCACTCTTCAGGGACCCATCCCGGTTAAAACAAGAGTTGTGGTAGGTACAAAGGAACCTGTAGTGTGAAAATGTGAAGAAGTAAGAAGTTTAAAGAAGTTAGGACTGGTTCGAGTTGTAGAGCAATTGGACTTCGCCTCGGCCCTATGGTCAGAGTTTTCTCTTAGTTAAATGCTCGTTATTATGTTTATATTATTCAATAAGACCCAATAAATAACTGGTAAGTTTTCAAACTGGCTTGTTGTTAATTTCACTTCTTGAACACTTTAACCACTTCTACCATGCAGTAAATGGCCTGTTAGTATTATTGGTAAAAATGAAAGATTAACTTTTTGGGACTTAGTGATTGGTCTTTCCATGTATGACGAGAGTAAAGTAATCAAGTTTAGCCTGGTGCTCTAGTGCAGAGGGGAGGAATGTTTTGAACAGGGAAAGACCCCTGAGGTCGAACAGAGAGCAGCGGTGCTGTGCGCTCGCTTTGACGCTTTGCTGGTAAGCTAGTGATGTTGAGACTTTCTAACACTTATTGAAATGCAATGTGTGCATATAAATAAATACTATTTAATTTAGACAAGTTAAGTCAGCGTTAGTTCATCTCGATAACCAACCACAGCAGGCAAACGTCTTTAGGAGACGGAGACGCAGAACCTGCTACGAATGCATTTCATAATGTGTAATCCATTTATCTTTAATTTTGTTTTGCAACATAAAAAAAGAGCTCAAACAACTAACTCTTTTATTTTCACCTCCATTTACGAACACACAGTATTTGATTGTGATACAACATTCATTATAATGTGAAATTCCTTTAAAATACATGTGATGTGCTGAATAGTATTAAAATTATTACAGTATTGGTTCATGTAAAACCCCGAGTCAAGACAAAACAAAAAATAATCAAATTTCTGGATTAAAAGAAAAAAAAAGGTAACTAAGAACTTTTATTTCTTTACTAAATTTTATCATGTATTAATAAATTTATTTCCTTATTTCTGGTTATTCTTATCGCCATTTCTGTCCTCTTCATTTCATGTTTTTTATACAAATGATAAACAGCATATTATATATAAAAACAATCAAACCATTTTGTTACACTATAAAATATGAGAAGACTACCTTCAGGATCTAGCAGTTTAGTTACGTTAAGCTCTCTTTCCGCTATCGTAAATGCACTGTCAAGATTGTCTCTGGCATTTCGTTTCAAGCATGACCTGTAATCTACAAGATCCGGCCTAAAAAATTTAAATTAGTTGTTAGTTTAAAAAAATGGAAGTAAATAAATTTCATAATAAGGCATAACAATGATTAAAACTTTTGCATACAACATCATAGATACAGGAGTTGTGTTAAATTGATAAGTGTGTAATTGTTGTAAAGCTAATAACTAAAATCTCAAAATACATTTATTTTACATTATTTTATTAAAAAAGGTTTACTGTATAATAAATACAATATCATTATCAGTGAAGCCATTCCCCAGCCAGAAATATCTTGTGTGCATACACACATCATACTTGCCAATTTATGAAAATGAACAAACTTTTTCATGCACACCACTATCTCATATGATTAAAAAATATCACTCAATTTTAAACAAGAATGTACAAATGTAAGAATGATGTAAAAATATTGAGTGCAAAGGGTAAATCCACTAATATCTTTAATATTTAAATTAACTGATATTATCACCAAAATTTAAGGAAGGTTTAAAAATAGAGAAAAATTTCGAATTAAAGTAGCTCGCAATCTTTTCAGACTTTTGCAGTTTTATTATCTACATTTTCTAATTGCGATATTTCAGTGCCATTCAAAACATCTTAAATCATTTTTTTTTTTTTTGAAAAGTGCATACTCCAGCTTGAGTCAACTTGGATGCAACAGTATTGAAATTCCCGTGAAGGCGCAGCAAAATGGCGATTGTGAAAATACGCTGCTATAGGAAATAGAATATAAGAAAAGTTGAAAACAAAAGTAAGCATAAAATTAGTGACATGCATGCAGTAGAATCACAGAGCAAAAGAAAATGACTGAACTTTTCAAAGGCGGATGCAATCGGATTTCGGGAATGCGTAAAAGATCGGAATTAATGCATAAGACCGGGAAAAAAAAAACCATCGAAAATGCATAAATTTTACGCCTAATCCGCAAAAGTTGGCAAGCATGACGCATACATACATTACATACATATACACATGATTTCTTTTTCTTATTGGTATCATTATTATTATTATAGAAGAACCTCAATTACCAAGACTACTAAGACCGATCGCTTTCGGAAAATCGAAATTTCAGATGATACAGACTGCATCATAAAACTATGGATAACTACATCTGCTATTTCTTATTACAAAAACGTTTTTCAAAATAAAGCTACAACAAAATATAAAAATAATAAATTTTAGAACACTTAATAGGATACATATTTTCCTGAATTTAAATTCTGGAATGCTATATTGACATTTAAGTGGTAATTTCACAGAGAGAAAAATCCGAGGAAAAAATAGATAATTAAGGTTTTGTTGCATTGTAATTTTGGCATGTTTCAGTGAAATCAATATTAATTTGTAAAAATATGGGAAAATAAATGTTTTTAAATGTAATATGATGAATAGAATGAAATAAATTTTTGTACAAATTAAACGTTTTCCTGTAACAATGTCTATGAATTCAGAGCACCAAAAAGGTTTTATTGCTGTTAAATAAGTAGATAAGTTAATCTGATTTTTTTTTTTTTTTTCAAAAACACCAGATGTACCCTAGTTTCTTTTACTTTTGTCCTGATTTTATGAAGAAAAGTTCTAACTCTTCCAGCTCGATGTCCAAAAGCACCTTTGCTGGAAAAGTTTTCTTTTAAACTGCACCATAGGTGCGACGTAAATGTTCATAACGCTTACCTGTTTCTGTGTATAATGGCATTAAAGGCAAGTCCATCCCTCCAACTGTTGGTGAAATCTCCAACCCTGACACCAGGGTATTTGTCAGTTGTTCTCTGTGCCCAGCGCAAGAGGGCCTCTTTTGCTGTGATCCTCTCATCTGTCTGATGGGTGATGATATCTGATATCTGTAACAGAACAATAACACACTTTAAGTGCTTGAGCCAAATACCAATATTTGTATAATAGGGAAGAGCGCATACTTCCACAAAAAACACAGGGACATTCATACAGCCTATCTCGTGAATGTCCCTTTTGTCGCGAAATTTTCACTAAACGCAAACCAAAATAAAATTATTTTACAAAAAAGTTGATATCTTAACAGTTTCATTCTATAGGTTGAAAGTCAGTACAGTCATGCCCATCTTTTCCGTTGGGCACTCTGGGCACGTGCCCAGGGCCACATGAACGATTGGAGCCCCCAGTTCCTCCCGATCACCAAACAACAACTGGTAATGCCAAAAAAAACTTTTTTTTTGAATGAAATCGAACGATAACGACTGAGAGTGCTTCTGTGGATTGTATTTTCTCATCTATTCATTTAATGTGACCTGTAAAGAAATGAAAATAAAATTAGAACCTCGTTTATCTACTTTGTGTATTCTGACAAAATATGGTTCTATCAAGGTCATAGGCAGGGCCCAATTGTCAAACTACCCTGGGCCTCCGGTATGTTAAAGACTTCCCTGAGTAAAGTGCCAAAAACAGAGAGAGAGAGAAAGAAATAATAATCTTTAAATTAGTTTAAAAAAAAAAAAAAAAAACTTTTAGATGCTCTTACAAATACATCAACATATAACATAAAAAATATAGTTTATATAATATAATTTAGTCTTTAGTATTAATAAGAGTAAAAAATGCATTACTTTTATATTTGCAAAGAACGTGAATTTATCTTTTATTCAGAGTAGCATACCCACAAGTGAAACTAATATAATCTACAACAAAATTTAGTTTTAAAACTAAAAAATACGCTTCTAAATATAGTTTAGCCTTCAGCATTAATTGTAGTATTAAATTACTTTTATATTTGCAAAGAACGCGAATTTAATCTTTTATTCAGAGTTACATACATACATACATACATACATACAAACAAACAAACAAGCATACAAATCCACACGTGAAACAATAAAAGCGTATTAAAAAAGAAAAGAGAAAAGGGGGGAAAAAAGAAAAATCAATTCAATTACCAGAAAAGAAGCGAACTCCCACCCACCCCCATCAAATCTGATTTCAGACTCGATGTCAATCAGAAGGAATGTGCCCGGTCGTTAAATCGAAATTTGGAATTCGTTGTGTGTTGGAGAAAGTGCGCATGCACGATGCCTGAGGCGATATTCATTCATCCGTCAAGTTTACGTGTTGCTTACGAATTAGCTACATTCGTAAATATTTTATGTTTATAAACGTCTTTTACATCAAACCAATTTTACATGAGCAATTCATTGCTTTAAAAACTGCACAAGCAAAAAATGAACACTTGACAAAAATCTTAACACTTTTTAGTTCATCTCCTCCAGTACTAAAATTTCTTCGTGACATGATACAAAATTTTATTTTAAGTTAACATTTCGTTTATATTTTGAAAAACAGAAAAAAAGGAGGGTATTTTGCTCAAATTTATCACATTTTCTCGAGTAAAATTCAAAAAGACTGAAAAAAATGGGCAGGTTCTTGCATGAGGCAAAGATTCTGCAAAGCACACTTAGTTTCACCATTTTCAGTAATTATATTATTCAGTAAGGAAAAAATAAAAGTCGATCGAAATTGCTCTTTCAACAAGACGGAAATCAGCAATTGAATATCATTATGTTTGATGTACACCGATTATTCGATTTTAATATCGTCTGCGAGTGAGTCATAGTTGCAACTTTCATCTTACGGACTGACTTCCCAAGTAAAGGGGCTGTCCACAAACGATGTCACGCTTTGAGGGTGAAGAGGGATTCGTAAAATTGAGTTTGAGACAAGGGAGAGGGAGGGGGCAACAAGAAGTATGACATCACTCATTTTTGTAAGAGTATGTTTATGAAAAATAGTGTGGCATATGAGAAAGGAGGAGGGGGGCGCATGCCTAGATTATCGCACAGACAACCGGGCTATGCCCTGGGCATGGAATTTCTAAGGGGAAGGAAAATTTTCAAATTTTATCTGTGGAACAACAGTTTTTCTGTTCATTGGCTAACTTCACTTTATGAAATGCGTCATTTTTTGAACGCACTATATGTCATGGTTAATGTGAATAACTCAACAACAATCTATTGTAAATGTTGGTCATTTTTATGAATAACAAGTTAGTTATTTAAAACTTCAAAGGGGCCAAAAAAAATTGTAAAGCGCCCTGGGCATGGAAATGGGCAAAAGACTGAGGGGAGAGTTGAAATGTGACACTTTGTGACAAGGGGGGTTACAAAAGGGTAACATAATTTATGGATAGCCCCTAAAAAAAATCAGCTCACAATGACAATTTGTACTTTCGGCAGCGATGATATTCCCAAAACTGACATGCCTTGTATTCTGATAAAGAAACAGAAAAAAAATTAACTCCATGCTTTGTACGAAAAAAACAATACGCAGACAAGCAAAAGACTCGTGAAATTAATAACTCAGGTCTTCAAGAAAGTGATTTATGCTCGATTCTTTCCCAGATTCATCAAGAAGTCATGATACCTCATCAGAAACTACTTGTCAACTCTCGCACGTAGCCACAGCTGAACACAATGCACACACGCTTCAAAGCAAACTTCGACACAGCGAATCACAAGTGTTCTTCTTCAGCGAAAATAACCTCTCAACTGCTATCCATCATCACTTCATTCGATCACACCGATCCGATGGAATGATTCAGATGGAAGAAATCGATAAGGAAATCCCATTATTATTAAAGAAATAAAATGGCTATAAAACGTAACACGGTAGAAGCACGACCATAGTTTCAATAATATTCCGATACTCTGTATAATCTATTTTTGCTCCGTGCTTTTACTACCTACAGTTACTTTCTCGTCTGGGCATTGTTCTAAACGTAATCCCGTATTAATATTCTTCAGGCACGTGAATACGCATGACAGCTTACACAACTTACGCTATCAACAAGCAATTTAAATGAAAAAAGAAAACTATAATCAGCGAAAGTTCATTGACCTCTTAATTAAATTTATCTCATTGCAGCACAATCCTATACTATAATACGAGAGATGTTTGTAATGTCGAAAATCGCCCCGGAATTAATAAACTCCGGTAAACTTGGGGGTCTGGGGTTTTTGGCCACGGGGAATCGATTGGCACCGGTTTTGAAGCGCTACGGTCGAAAAGTTCGGAGTTACAGATAGGATTCATTAAACGTTTGAGAAGATTTCTTACTACGCCATTTTCTTTATGATTTCTCTTATTGTTACCGTTTCATAGCAACCGCGTGCTAACAATGGATTTCATATTTAATCCCATCAGCGTAAATTTATGTTTTTATGGTATTTGGCAAATAATTTTTGGCAACATGTTAGAATTGTTATTGCTTTTGAAATTTAAAAGAGATCGATCAAAATAAAGTTAGAATTGGGTATGGGCAGCGGTAGAGCCGCTATATAGACAGGCCGACGCATCAAGCTTAAGTTTCACCACTTTGGATCCAACTCATAAACTTTCACTTTCATTTTTTATTGTTGAGGAAATAGGGTTACCAGAGTAAAGTTTCGGGACATTGCCAAGCTTTGTTAAATTTACGTAAAAAGTTACCAAAAAGCGATAACTGGCCAGAAAAGACAATCTTCACACACGCGCTGGATCCAAAGTGGTGATTTTGATGCGTCGGCTCGTCTATATAGGGGCCTAAGGCCGCGGTTGTCCAATCGGTTAGTCGTCAGACTCGTAACCGGAGGGTCTCGGGTTGATCATTTAGCCGCCGATCAAAGATCCACCGTCTTCATTAATGGTTGCTGGGGGACGTAAAAAATGTTCGTGGTCACAAAATCCTCCAAGTGAAACGAAACCTCTGGGGGGTGCTGGGCCAAGGGTTTGCTCGGCCCTTGGGCCAGGTTTAAAAATGAGCAGAGCGTTCTTCAGGGCACCATCCCGGTTAAAAAGCGAGTTGTGGTATGAAGGGGGGGGGGAACCTGGAGTGTGAAGTGAAGTGAAAGTCAAAACCAACTGGAACCAAATGCGTACTGGAGAACAGAGACTCTGCATCCATTCGCATCAAATCCTCCCGCGCCTTCGGCGCCAAATGAAATGAAATTAGGTGTGATTTTACGTGAGCATGGATTAAATAGGGTTGTGTTTTTTAAAATAAATTACGGCTGTTTTGAATGCGTAATTGCAACCAAAGGGTCAAAAATGCTTTTCAAGTTCATCTAAATAAGTACTTCGCACTTTAGAAAAAAACACGAGTTTACAAACCTTTTTTTTTAACCGAGCGGGCTCGGTCCCCTGGTACACGTTAGGGGTAATACAAGGAATGGTTGCCAAGTCAAAAATCGCCCCAGAATTAATTAACTCCGGTAAACTTGGGGGTCTGGGGTTTTTGGTCACGAGGAATCACGGGGTTTGGTTTTTCTAAATAAATTTGTCAAAAATATTGAACTTCAACACACTTCAATCTTTACACTGCTCACTTTGTACCATTTCTTTAATTGTATAGTTTTTTTTTATTATCACTTACATTTTATTTTCTATGACTTTTCAAACTTAATCTTTGTATAGAATAATTCCCTTTCCGAAACTTTGTTTAGAATAGTTTACAATGGTGCACTTTAACCGGTTATCTTTTCACCAATGGTTTCACAAATTTTCTTATGGCATGTGATGTTTTGATAAATCACAATTGAAAATTTAAATCTTCGAGTTAGCTTCGACACCTGTTTTCCTCGAGCGGAGCTCGGTCACCCGCTGGTAGAAATAATTCCGAATGTGAATATACAGTGGTGTCTCGATAACTCGAATATTCCTTTATTTTGCAGTTTTCGTTGAGTATGAAGCTCTGGAGAACGCCGTGGGAACTTGCTATGACTCGAACTACCAAGAACTCGAAGTTTTTAGCCTTTGGGACTTCGAGTAATCGATACTCGACTGTATTTCATCACGTGTTACGTTTTTATCAATTCGCCTACTGATATAAAATATTTTCGTCTCATCCAAAGAATAATAAACAACAAACAGGGGGATGAGGATAGGAAATGTAATTCGTTTTAGCAATTATTCATTTTAATAATTTCATCATGTTCAAATTAACGAAGTTCGACTGCATAAATAAAATCAAAGCGTTCCGTGTGAAACTCGTGGGTTGTAACAGTTCTAGCGCGAAGTTTTGCAACTTGACGTTCTAAAATTCGAAAGTAGGTGTCTGGTGTACTTTAGGACACAGGACATGACGGGTAACTTTCATTCAAAATATTTTAACCAAAATATATTGGGTTCAAAACATTTTAAACCGGCGATTTACTTATTTTCTTTTTTTTAGGAACTCTAAATCATAGTCACAAATATCTATAGAATCCACAAGTATCAAATATATCCACAAATGTATCATACTTTGTGAAATAGAGAAACTGCGGATAGATTATGACATTATCAGTCGAAAAATATTGGAATCCTCTTCACACAGAAACGCTTGAACAGAATTCTTCTCTTTTGTTAACAATTTTAAGTTTTTGACCATATTAATATATTTTCTAGTACGTATTTCCCGATACATATGCTAAAAGTTATTTTTATTATAAGGGCGGAACTTTAAAATAATAATAATAATAAGATTTGATATATCTTTTTTACTTTACAAGCTACTACATAAATCATTTTAAATCAAAAATATATTCCAATTCAAAATCACGACGAAAAGAATAAACTTGTCAACCTTTCTTGATTTGGAGGGATTTATTTTTATCCCTCATTTTTCTTCATTGTGTATCAAAAATTCCATAGAAATACCAGGGGGGGGGAAGACAATAATAAACAATTTATAACCGCTTATCTGCGATATGCAGAGCAGAATGGAAGAATAATAAATTTTCAGCACCAGTGCCCCACGTATTTCCAGATTATACTCATAATTGGTGCGAAGAATTTGAAGCAGTGAATTAAAAAAAAGAAGAAAAGAAAAGAAAAAGAAAAAAAGATATCAAACAAATGTGTATCATAACAGGAAGAACGCCTGTCTCAGCAGGTAAATCAAAAAGACAACTAGAGAAGAAAAAAAAAGAAAGATGACGAAGATGTCTCACAAGGAAAGAACCAATCAGAAGCCTTTAAAAATCAGTGAAGTGGAAAGTGATGGCAAAAAGAAAAGAAAGACAAGAATAATTTAAAGACGTCTACTACCTGTTCTTAGTACGCTTGGATGAAAGTGGTTGCAACACGTAACCTACTTCGCAAGGTGTTGCTTGAAAGTATGGCCAAATATAGGTATGGGAGAATCACTCTTATTTTTGACGATGGACTTGGAAAAACAAAAATGCTGTCGAGAATTTGATAGGTGTGCGCTTCTCTGATCTTGTTAAGGTACAGCTAGAGAGTTCGATAAACCATGTAACGACTTGGGAAATGACATTTCTAGTGAAAACATTGTTTGAATCAATGGCTTTTGATGCTGCTCTTATAAAAAACAAATTAAAATAGCTTCCTCTTAGACAGTCAGTGCAAGACCGAAGACCACTTTCCTTTTGTCGCTCAAAGAACCTTAGAATTTCAGACTATAATTTCAAATGTTAGAGCTGTTTTATCAGGTCTAAAACGAATTATCGTCTGAAAACGAAGCAAAGCAATCTCCGAAAGATAATCTAATAACTACTAGTTGCTGAACACTTGCCCCCCCCCCGCACCCCCCCCCCCCACCCCCACGCGCGCAAGAAAAGTTAGCAAAGAACTTAAAATAGTAAGGCAGAGTAAACTCTTTTTTAGAAGAGACACCGTCTTTAAAATGAAGTCGACACAATTACTACTGGTGTACTACAGTAAATAAGCAATCCTACGGCTGAATAAAAATCTTTGTTTGTAACCAGTTTTCACAACAATGAACAAATATTGCTTCATAATCGACCTAAGATTGCGATCTATCTATACGAGCAAATAACTAGGTTTTTTTTCAAGGCGTGAAAATCCTCCTTGACCTTTATTATAAGGGTGAAACTTATTATGAAGGAGTGGAATACACGAATACAGTGAAGAAGACCATAATAATGATCAATTCTATTTTAAAAAATCATAACTTTAACGAATATGAAATTGAAAGAAAGAAAAGAAAAACAACGTGTTTTAGCATATAAGATACTTGACAATTAAAAGATATAAAAAATCATAACATTCAAGTGCTGTATTTAAAATAAAAAAATCCAATTGACTGCCCCTTATTTTCCACGTGGGTAAATTTTCATTTATAATACAAAGTGGATATGGGTGAATATCAGGAAAAGTGCTAATTTAAGTCACAAATGAATTTCTCAAGTACTTCCAAATAAAAACCAAAAATTTTTCTTTTTCCATACAGTAAACTGCGTCGTACATACCATCCATGACAAAATTTTCAGGTTTTACTTTAATTTGTGACAATAGAACTCTTTTTATTGCCTCAATGTCATGTCGGCAGCGCGTCACACATTCGAATCGCAAAGTTCAAAAAAATCCTGTGGATTATAAAACATCGCAGCAGAAACAAATACAAAAGGAAATAACGTGTTTTATGTTCATCTATGACGATTAACTCTTGTGTTTTAGATAAAATGAATTTAGATCGATAAAAAAAAGTAATTTCTGCTTGTCACAAGTTTTCATAACATGACGAGTGAGCCAACTTTCGGAATGATAAAATCTAGACAAAACATTTTTTGGCGCCAAAAAATTACGCTGGGTGAAGCTCTAATATGTGATGTTTCAGTTCCGATAGAAAATTTTCACTTCAGCTGCATTAAATTACAGGTAAGATTTTTTCAATCTTGACTTTTCTGTTTCTACCAAATGAATTGTCATGTCGGCAGCGGAAATTAAGACACAAAATAAAGTGATTTTTCAATTTATTTTTGCATAATGGAAAAGAAACCTATTGTCATGGACACAATAAGGTGTTTTTATTTTCGAATATTTAATTAGGGATGTTCAGCTATCATATTGCGGGAAATTTGTCATGTCGGCAGCGCGGAAGTAGAAGGTATTTGTTACGAAACTGATGCGTGCGTTACCGATGTTTTTTCGCAATTTTTTCTTCGTGTTATGAGTTTGTGGTGTTTTAAAGTACACAGATAGATTCAAGTGCATCGTTTTTCCTGCCAAATTTTCCCATTTTAGCAGTTTATTCATTGTTTTTTAAATGCTTCAAAAACATGAATTTTTCCGCAAAATTTGAGTTTTCAAGCAAAATTATTGCTTTTTTGACCCTCTTTTCTTTTACATCAATATTCCGACCTTCGTTCGTAACTACTGCACCCAAAAATATAATTTTGTTTTAAAATGGAAAACGTACGAACATTTTAGTGAAAATCACCCTCCCCGCCAAACTATGACTGTCCTGAATTAATTTCGTTTTTTAAGATTGTATTAATAATTTTGTTTTATTTTGATTTTTTAACTATTAACCTATTTATCAGTTTGAAACAAACTTTGTTAAGAAGTTATTTAGACTTTAACTAACTTTTAATTAGTCTCTAATTTTATTTATAAAACAAAAACGCGTTCAGGCTCTGAAAATATTATTATATTCTAAGTAATAATTATTTTATTTTTGAACATAAAAGGTAGTGAAAGTGATGACTTTTATACACTAAGCGTAAAATCTGTAATATTTGTCAGTTCAGTAGCATTTTCATCATGTCGGTAACGCTCAAAGACAACCCCCCTAAAAGGAGGGTAAATGTTCACCTTGACCATGCCCCTAATTTTTAAAAAATATTGTTACTAATGTGTATTTGAAATACCCTATTAATTTAATTTTCTGAGTATCTTCAAAAATTGAAAATTTCCATGGTCAAATTGGCACTTTTCCTGATATTCACCCATATGCGCTTTACCAAATTGTTGAGACTTATTTCCGATTTTTAATGAGTGAAATACGTTTTAAGGGACGTTCAAAATATCACTGATTACAAGTAATACGGTTGGGAATAGCGAAGGATTCTAAAAGGGAACATAAAATACCTCCTTTCTTTGGAGCCCAGTAGTATGTATGGACATTAAGAGTTGATTTATAGCAATTGGAGAGTCGAGCGATCGATTATAGAATCACGCAAGGACAAGGGCGAGGTTCTTTTTCCTCATAAAGAACTTCTATTATTGAAATTCATGGCTGTCTCTCTCTGGAATTTATTTGAGGTAAAACATTTTGAAATTTGAGACATAATCACCTGTTACCTCTCATTATTGGGGGAGAGAAAGAAAGTGGGGGAAAAATTAAAAAAACATTTTTAAAAGCTTTTAAACTGATGACTAGACTTGAATCAAAGAAATCTTTGGAAACATGTATTATTTGAAAAGCTCAAAACTCCTAAATCCAGAAATATATGCTTGTTCAAATTCAGCATTGAAATTAATTTGTTAAATTTGCAAACAAAACTATTCTTTATAATTACTCTTATGTTTCAGTTTTTTGGCAACAATTGAAAAGCGGAAGTAAAACGCGTACACTATGACAGAGAACGTACCTTAAGAAATAGTTTTTAATAAAATTAATAATAATACTAATAACAATAACAATTAATAAGTTATTTCGAGGTAATTTCAGTATACCTCTACTCATATACATTTTTCCCTTGAAGTTTTACTTTGTTTGGAGCGATGAAAACAAAATTTCGGGATAAAATGCCGACATAAGTTGATAAATTGGTTTCTATATTGCCATTTTTTTCGGAAAAATTGGCGCTGAAGAGGAAATGCCTAATTTAGTATCAATTTAGTACAGATACAGATATTAGATACTTATCGTGCCGGTGCGAAGCACTTTTACACGGGACTGAGTGGTAGCATTGATGGAGGAATGCATTATTGGTATGAGCATGAATAGGTGGGAAAAATAAAAAAAAGGAAATTTAGTAATGTTGGCGATATTACTATATAGAGAAACACACCGAGAATGCTACTGGCAATCTCTGTAAAACTGTCTTTACTGCAACATTTCGCAGCAAGGCAGAAATCTTAGCAAATGCCGTTTTCTAACTCTTCCAACAAACGAATCAATGCAATACACCGCCAACTCGTTCATTTCGATCCATGGACTGCAGTTTCGGGCTTATTATGCCCTCATCAGCATGGAATACGAAAGTGAACGAGTTGGAGGCTCTGCCTTAAAAATTTACGAGTTGTACCGTTCCCATGT
Source organism: Uloborus plumipes (assembly GCA_038373865.1). NCBI lineage: Eukaryota > Metazoa > Arthropoda > Arachnida > Araneae > Uloboridae > Uloborus > Uloborus plumipes. The sequence continues at coordinate 76,322 of JAXGGA010001712.1, forward strand.
GCGGTCGCTCGCTGGTATTCTAATTTCACATTAGCTACCAGTTTTTTTTTTCGGCTCTCTTTGCTCTATAAGAGGATTTTTGCCTCCAACTCGTTCACTTTCGTATTCCATGCTGATGAGGGCATAATAAGCCCGAAACTGCAGTCCATGGATCGAAATGAACGAGTTGGCAGGTGTATTGCATGTTCCTGCCAGGGGTGGTTACTCACTGCTTTAAACGAATCAATGCTCATTACTTTCTTTTTGTGGACTTGGGCTAAAAAGTAAATTCAAAATCCGCAGTTGATACGAGCACAATATAAATGTACGAAATATTTAGATTTTACTGCTCAGAACATCATTATGTTTATTTAATCATTCTTCAAGGCTCTAGTAAATGTTCGTTGGAAATTTACTGTTCTCGTATTGGCAGCACATGACATGGATTGCTCTGTTGATCTTTCGAACAGACAGTGTAGTACTGTGCCCTTCATCTCGAACACAGAATGTGGGAAAATAAATAAAGCTAATATAGAAATATCCTTTTGAAACATTAACTTCAGAAATGCGTATCAGGTATGCTCATTTAATGTTCGTAACACAAAATACTAGTTGCTTGACCCCCCCCCCCCCCCCTATTCATATGAAAATTATGTTCTGATAGGAATTGAGAAGGAAAAAAGATCAATTCAATAAATATGGTAATAAACATTTCGAATAAAAAAACTAAAATATAATTGGAGAACTTTCGTAGAATATTTGCACATATTGACCTAAATGTAGCGCAATTAAAGAACACAACAAAAGGGGAAGTATAATTTGGAATGCATTAAAAGTCAATAATGAAACCATTATAGAATTACGCTACAGAAACAATAGGAGCTATTATGATAATATTTCTAAATTTATAAAGATCATCACCTGCTAAATGAACAGCACATTCAATCAATGGTTATGTGAATTCATACCAAATGCGAGTGACAAAAGTGTAGCGGGTTACATTAGGGTTTGAAAAAACCCGGGTTTTTTTTTTTTTTTTTTTTTTTTTTTTTTAAGCCCAGGAAGAATCATTTCAAGAATCATTTTAATATCATTCTCTATTGGAACATCGTACACCTATTTTTACATTTCATAGAATCTGGGAAGCCCTGAAGAGACCTACTGAAAAATCTGTGACTTCCTAAAAAATTTCTTCTTCAACAAATTTGAAAAAAGCATTGTAATATTGAATTTTTAAAATTGAAATAAAATTTTTAATTAATACTGAATTGAATTTATAGACTGAAATAATTATTGCCTTTTTTGATCTTTTAAGTATTAAAAAAAATCTGGTATGGGTCCCACACTACTTCCTTTTACGTGTAAATTTCTTTGTAGATGCCTTAGTGTTAAAATAGTGCTAGGAGTGAGCAAGATAGCAATTCGAACATTTACACCCATAGTTTACCACGAAACAATGCAAAACAAATGTTTTACAATGATTCATTTTCTAAATATCGCCGATTTTAACATCATTCAGTGGATTTTTCGCAAAATATCGCCAATAGCGCCAAATTGAACCCAAATTCAAAAAATATTTTTTTCGCCAAATTTGTCGCCAACTTGGCGACATGTCGCCAAGTTGGTTTCAAACACTTGGCGACCAAAAGCTTGGCGATATATTGCCAAGTGGTCGTGCCAATTCATCTGCATTGAAATTAACACTGATTTACCCCAAAAAAGGGGTAAAACACCCCCTTGGGAGCATTCGAATGCAACCACAAGGGGAGGTGCACAACTAGACCATCCTCAGAGCCTACATACCAAGCTAGAAGCTTCTACGGCATATAGTTTTTGAGTTGTGCGACCCACATACATACATACGCACATACGTATATGTTACGGCCAAAGCCCGAAGTCGGCCAGTTCGCGAAGTGGCCGGGCACTTCGCGAAATGGCCAATATCGCCTCAAAATGACCGGCCAAAGTCCGAAATTTCCTTGATTTCGGGCTTTGGCCAGCCAGTTCGCGAACTGGCTAGAGGCGATCTGCCAAAGTTAGAAAAAAAGTTAGTGACACATTTTGTGTGTCATGACCTTTTTCACATGTCACATTTTGTGCTTGTTTACCATAACGCTAATGATAATCCCATTATATCTGCCACAGAGCAGGGGCTGATACAGAAATAGTTTTTATGGGGACCCAGAAAAGTAAAATTGCTTCCCCCCCCCTACATTTTTTATAAAAAAAATCTCACAAAGTTCCTTTGAATTAAAAAAAAGGGGGGGGGGTGAAAAAAATATTTTAATATTCTAAGCCGATCAACTATTAAACCAGTGGTTCCCAGCATTGAGGCGATTGCTCCTAAATGGCGATTGGACTCCTCAAAGGGGCTCTAAATTCTTAAAGGGCAATTGGTATTTAGAAGAGAAAAAAAAAGTAGAAATAAAACTAGCGAAAACCAAAATTGTTAACATGTACGAAACCGGTTGTTCAGAGTTGATCGGGGTGTCTTCAGCTAGGTGGCGTCTTCGGATGACATTAATGAAGAAATTAATTAAAAACCTTTAATACATTTTTTGCGCTTTTTGAATTCGAATAAAACTAATTGAACTTAAAATTAAAGTTTAAGAGCTTCCTCCTTGCACCTAGAATGAACCTTAGGAAGTATTTTGTCATTTATTGCTAATTTTATAAATTTTCAAGTTGTCAATTTGTTTTAAATCAAATTTTTAGTTTCAACGATTTTAGTTCCCCCGAGTCTAGTGTAGAAAAGAAAATAATATCTCTTGAAAAATATACTTCTGTTTTTTGAAAAGTACGTCGAAAATTTTGGATGTTTCCCTTCAAATGCTTCAGTTATACAGGGTGTCCACTCCAATCGTGGATCAATAGCTAATTTCTAAACCGTTAGAGATAAGCATATAGTTGATTTAGGAAAAAATCTCCAAATTATGAAAGGAATTTTGGGTCTATTCAATGTTTTTCAAAAAATCAAATTTTGAAAGAGTTACGAAATTTAAATTTTTATACAGCCCCCCAGTCCTATCAATCATATTTAGTAAAACATTCTTGACACGGTAACGTTTAAAACTAAAAAAAAATCACTCTTCTATCACAAAAATTGACCGAGTTATGACGTTTTGAAAAATCAAGATTTTGAAGGATTTCGCATACGGTCCCTTAAGCGATCGCTCGATGACGTCATGAAATAATGCAAAATCTTGATTTTTCAAAACGTCATAATTCGGTCAATTTTTGTGATAGAAGAGTGATTTTTTTTTAGTTTTAAACGTTACAGTGTCAAGAATGTTTTACTAAATATGATTGATAGGACTAGGGGGCTGTATAAAAATTTAAATTTCGTAACTCTTTCAAAATTTGATTTTTTGAAAAACATTGGATAGACCCAAAATTCCTTTCATAATTTGGAGATTTTTTCCTAAATCAACTATATGCTTATCTCTAACGGTGTAGAAATTAGCTATTGGTCCACGATTGGAGTGGACACCCTGTATATCAGCTCACTTTGTGAAAGGAAAAAAGAATAAAGGTATTTTTATTTCTTTATTAATATTTTTAGTTTAAAAGTGATTGGTTATAATTGCTTCATTGAGTACATTTTACTTCAACTTAAAGCTAGGTTTTTATATTTTTAATAATATCGATGTTCACTTGGGTCAACTTATTGTTCTTAGAGGAGGGGGGGGGGAGGCGATAAGTGTCAGTCAGCGTCTTGAAGGGGGCGATGAGCTCAAAAAGGTTGGGAAACACTATTAAAAATTATGTCAAATTATACAATATTATTTAACCTAATTAGTAAATGATGCACGGTATTATTTAGAAACAACTGTTAATATGATTTAAAACAAAAAATTATCAAAACGAAATCGTCATTTTTTTATATCGCAGATGAATGAATGAATGAATCGTGATATATATTATGTACCATTGATTTAGCAAACCCTGAGTATTATTTTATCCTGTCTAACCCCTGATTGCTATATTATTCCCATAGCAAACCAAAGTGATGTTATTCAAATATGCTGTACATGAGCTTTTTTTTAAAGACATAGTTCAAAAATTTTTACGAATGTTATGGAGAAATTAAAAAGCAATTGAACATTAAACATATAGTAAAATTATTTTTATCCCTTTGGAAGCCCTCCACCCCCCTAAAAGCCGCTACAGCCACAGAGTAGTTTTTGGGAGATATCCGCACTCTTAGGCACCTAGGATCGTCCATCAGAAAAAAGGCTAAGGTGGGTAGTAGCGTGAAGATCTCACACCAAAAAGCTCATGGTCTCTTATGAAAATTTCCTCTTCCTTGGAGAAAACAAACTAACAAACAAAAAAATAATCACATTATCTACTGAATTAGTTTATTACAGAAAATTATGACTATCATCATTTGACACAAAAAAAAAGCAAAAACAAAATGTTACGGCATTTCGAATATTGCACAAGAGTTTGTTGTTTTTCATATGCAGCAATTTGTTTAGCACTTGTTAGTGCAACTGCATCGAACAGCAAGCACATCGCACATTGGCCAGGGAGTTCCGGCCACTTCGCGAAGTGGCCGGCCAAAGTCGCATATACGCAATTCATTTCCAGTACATCGGACTTTGGCCACACGCCCCGGCCAATGCGCGAAATGGCCGGCCAATTCGCGAAGTGGCCGGACTTCGGGCTTTGGCCGTAACATATGTTCAGACGTCACGAGAAAACTCGTCGTAATTAACTCGGGGGTGGTTAAAAAGGATTTTTCGGCTGCTTATATGTTGGTAGGTACATATGCACGTGCTGACAGGTCGAAAAAACTACTGAACATTCATTCGGGGGTGAGCAAAATCAAAATTTAGACTCAAATTTGAGTATTTTTTTTTTCGCGATCACAATACTTCCTTTACTACGTAAAATGAAGTAAAAAACAAATAAGTGAAACTCACATGCAGTTTTATTTTTAATACCTAATAAGCTGTCAGGAAAGAATGATGGCAATTTCTGGACCAGGCACTAACCAAGACTAAATATTATATAACAAACGACCATATTATAACTAAATTAATCAATACCAATTTCTAGGCTTTGTATTGATCAAAATATTCGAAACATTTAGTTTGTTTTTGAAATAAATGTTTTTAACATGCAATACATTTTGAAAAAACCCACTTTGCCGACACAGTGGGTTTTTTCGAGCTGGGCCAGCTTTGGCGAACCCTGGGTTACATACAAAAACTTATCCAGGAACATATGTAGCAGTAAGAAATTTATGAAAAAGAAAAAATGTATTTTAGTTGTGTGTGGGGAGGGGGGAGGAGATCCTGACCATAGATCAGACCATACGAGAAAAAAAAGCTCTAGTGATAAAAGAACAATTTAATTTCAAAATTGCAAATATAACAATAACGGTTACAGAGATTATTAAAAGTTGTTTCAAAAAAAAATTTCGATTTAAAATTATAACCACGAATGTTGTAAAAAGAAAAGTGGGTATTTTATCAGCAACTCATCAATACAATTCTGATAAAGAGGAGGAGGAAAAAAGAGCAGATCACGAAAGGGTTAGTAACAGTTCTATTTTTAACATAGTTACAAAGAGGTGCTGCAGTCAAGGGTAATGGTGCATGGGAGCGAAAAATCTAGCGTCATTATGATGATAGAAAAAAATCCAAAGAATGAAAGATAAAATAGAGCATATGTAAAAAAAAGTTGGGTGGGAACGAACGGGCTTTCTTGAAACAATGTGAACATTTGAGTTTTTGGTAATTTGAGCTTTATAAAGAGTAAAAAGGACCACATTCATTATATTTTACCTCTCTCTAATTAAGTTTGAGTTCATCTTGTTTTCTTTGCCACGGACGAAAAGAAATCGGTAATAACAGCGGGTTCAGACAAATATGACCAAGTTCCTAAGTGGACTTTACTGTGGGTTCAATAGCTAAAATATAATATAAGTACTCTTCTTTTTTTATTCTCATTTTAATGATAGTTTAAAGTTTTGTCTGATGGCTTGCTTAGTTTAAACCATCAAATTTTAAATTTCATCAACATTGATTTTGCTAGCGTTTGGCAAGCATTTGCGTATGAGTTTTACTTTGATTAACCCATTAATGCCTAGCGTCCCTTTTTAGGGACGGTCCAAAAAGTGTCTGAATGTACCAAAAATGAACATTTCAACCAAATAATAGTGTTTAATTTTTCTTTGGTATTGCTTCAATTCATTATTAACAGATTGCAGCACATAACCATTGTAAAGTGTGTTCTGTAGTCGTGTAACCAGTATACAAAATGTCTTTGGGAAAAAAATGTCAGGCATTAGTGGGTTAATATGGCGAAAAATTCTGAAAACCTGCCAAGGGCTCCAACATTTGGCGACGATGGAAAAAATTGGTAAGACTCCTAATCCTATACTATAATACGAGAGATGTTTGTAATGTCGAAAATCGCCCCGGAATTAATAAACTCCGGTAAACTTGGGGGTATGGGGTTTTTGGCCACGGGGAATCGATTGGCGTCGGTTTTGAAGCGCTACGGTCGAAAAGTTCGGAGTTACAGATAGGATTCATTAAACGTTTGAGAAGATTTCTTACTACGCCATTTTCTTTATGATTTCTCTTATTGTTACCGTTTCATAGCAACCGCGTGCTAACAATGGATTTCATATTTAATCCCATCAGCGTAAATTTATGTTTTTATGGTATTTGGCAAATAATTTTTGGCAACATGTTAGAATTGTTATTGCTTTTGAAATTTAAAAGAGATCGATCAAAATAAAGTTAGAATTGGGTATGGGCAGCGGTAGAGCCGCTATATAGACAGGCCGACGCATCAAGCTTAAGTTTCACCACTTTGGATCCAACTCATAAACTTTCACTTTCATTTTTTATTGTTGAGGAAATAGGGTTACCAGAGTAAAGTTTCGGGACATTGCCAAGCTTTGTTAAATTTACGTAAAAAGTTACCAAAAAGCGATAACTGGCCAGAAAAGACAATCTTCACACACGCGCTGGATCCAAAGTGGTGATTTTGATGCGTCGGCTCGTCTATATAGGGGCCTAAGGCCGCGGTTGTCCAATCGGTTAGTCGTCAGACTCGTAACCGGAGGGTCTCGGGTCGATCATTTAGCCGCCGATCAAAGATCCACCGTCTTCATTAATGGTTGCTGGGGGACGTAAAAAATGTTCGTGGTCACAAAATCCTCCAAGTGAAACGAAACCTCTGGGGGGTGCTGGGCCAAGGGTTTGCTCGGCCCTTGGGCCAGGTTTAAAAATGAGCAGAGCGTTCTTCAGGGCACCATCCCGGTTAAAAAGCGAGTTGTGGTATGAAGGGGGGGGGGGGAACCTGGAGTGTGAAGTGAAGTGAAAGTCAAAACCAACTGGAACCAAATGCGTACTGGAGAACAGAGACTCTGCATCCATTCGCATCAAATCCTCCCGCGCCTTCGGCGCCAAATGAAATGAAATTAGGTGTGATTTTACGGTGAGCATGGATTAAATAGGGTTGTGTTTTTTAAAATAAATTACGGCTGGTTTGAATGCGTAATTGCAACCAAAGGGTCAAAAATGCTTTTCAAGTTCATCTAAATAAGTACTTCGCACTTTAGAAAAAAACACGAGTTTACAAACCTCTTTTTTTTAACCGAGCGGGCTCGGTCCCCTGGTACACGTTAGGGGTAATACAAGGAATGGTTGCCAAGTCAAAAATCGCCCCAGAATTAATTAACTCCGGTAAACTTGGGGGTCTGGGGTTTTTGGTCACGAGGAATCACGGGGTTTGGTTTTTCTAAATAAATTTGTCAAAAATATTGAACTTCAACACACTTCAATCTTTACACTGCTCACTTTGTACCATTTCTTTAATTGTATAGTTTTTTTTTATTATCACTTACATTTTATTTTCTATGACTTTTCAAACTTAATCTTTGTATAGAATAATTCCCTTTCCGAAACTTTGTTTAGAATAGTTTACAATGGTGCACTTTAACCGGTTATCTTTTCACCAATGGTTTCACAAATTTTCTTATGGCATGTGATGTTTTGATAAATCACAGTTGAAAATTTAAATCTTCGAGTCAGGGCCGATCCTAGCAGGTGTGCAGCTCGTGCACCGCACGAGGGCGGCCAATGCAAGGGGCGGCCGCAGGCCGCATGTAGTATTTTTTCTAAAGGAAGTTTTTTCGAAAAAAAAAAAATCAAGCATTCCTGAATTAAAAAAAAAATAAATAAATAAAAATTGCCAGAAGAAAAAAAAATGATGAGGGGCCTATCGTCGAACTTTTCTCACATCAAGTTTTTTTCCTGCACTATCCTATGCGCTGATCTTTGAGTCATACTATGCACTTGCACGTGTGGAAAAGCCGAGAAGCAGCCTCTTTTCCCCAAGACAGTGCAGCGAACCCCGGAAACTGAAGCTAATTCTGCAAAATAAGAGCTAAAACGATGGGTCAAATTAACACCACGACTCAGCTCCCAGGGGCGGCCGATCAGCCAGCCACATAGAAAGGAAGAATCTGGGAGCGGAGGAGGAGGGGAGAAAATAAAAACACAACTGCATTCAAAAATGTGCAGCCAAGTTTTAATAAAATATAAAAAAAACTTTTTAAATTTAAAGACTATTTCTGTCTGCTCATTCGCACTAAAAAGTATGAAATAAACGGTGAAAATGCGCTTTGGGTTCCTGTTTGGCGCATTTTCAAAAAGTCGCCAACTGGCGCGTTTTTCCTTGTTGTCTCGCGAATTGAAAGCTCCGAGAGACATTACGCAAAAATTGGCGATTTTTTGAAAATGCGCCAAGCAGGGACCCAAAGCGCATTTTCACCGTTTATTTCATACTTTTTAGTGCGAATGAGCAGACAGAAATAGTCTTTAAATTTAAAAAGTTTTTTTTATATTTTATTTCAAAGTTTTTTCGTTTTAAAATTTATTTAGAATTGCGTGAAGACAAACGCCGTTAAGCATAATTCACCGAGAAAATAACAAACGCCGTTAAGAATGCTATTCACGAATACTTTATTTTTTATTCATGAGAACATTTCGTTTCCAGTTTTGTTAATTTATCAACTTACTTTGAGTCAAAAGCCATCAAGCGTAATGTTTAATTTGAAGAACTACCAATGCATTTTCTACAGCCCTTATTAGCCTTTTTTAATAAGTCACCTAAGCAAATTTTTGAACTGGCCTAATATGTTGATTGTTAGCTAATCTCATTCGTTTCATTTCTTCTTCTGCTTTAATATTGCAAGGTTTATCTCCAACAATTTCAGTCGGATTTAAAGCTTCCAGTCGTATTCCTGCTAATGATTGTACTCGACTCAACTCCACTATAAAGCGGAAGTGCGTTAAAGTTCACGCGTGGATTTAACTCTGCAACCGGAAGCAAAACGTGAAAACCATGACAGAAGCAAGTACAGAAAAAGTCTTTAATAATAAAAAAAAAAAGGAGATGACATGATTCATCACAAAGTTTCAGTAAATTAATGATTATAAAAAATTACTTAATAAATAGTATGACACTAGAAAGGCTCTCAGATTTGGCCATTATATCCATTGAATCTGAAATAGCAGAAAAATTTGATTTTACTGAAATAATAAACAAATTCGCATCTCAGAAAGCCAGAAAAGTAATTTATAGATCATTTTTCTAATAGTAAAATATCTATTTTTATTTCAATTGTAATTATACTGTTTCTTTATTATTTTGCTTGCGTATTTTGTCGTTATAATAACCTATCAAATGACCAACGAATAAAGTTTTGCACTTCAAATTTTATTTGAATGTTTTACTTTTTACTCTCATACAAGTAAGGCTCGACCGATGCATCGGCGCCTATGGTTGAAATTTTTGCATCGGATATCGGCATCGGCCGCCGATGCTAAGATGGAAAAAACATCGGCCCATCGGCCTCAAAAATATCTGAATACCGATGGAAGGCCGATGTTTTTTTTTTTTTTTTTAAGTTTTCGCAAGAGATAATTCTATTTTCTCTATTTTTTACTTCACAATTAAAAGTATGTTCAGCATGTGGCTTGAAATCGGGCAGCAAACGGGACTAACGCAGTTCTGGGTTTTGGAATTTTCCGAATCGGGCAGATACCGAAAATTTCACAACGCAGCAGACACTTTCCGAGTGATCGCTTTGATGCGAATTTTAAGAATTAGAGCAAAACCTCCGAATAACGGAACCGGAAGTTTTGTCCGTTATTGGGAAGTGTTCGCTATTAGAGAGGATTATGCCATTTCAGATTTCACCTATTCGTTTAATGCAGATATATAATATTAAATATGCACCATTGCCATCGTGCACTACAATACTGATAATTTGTGTATTATTTACTATATCTCGCTTGAACTCATATCATTTTAACTTTGCACTTTTGAATGCTAGCGTGCCTTTTCATTGCAATTAGTTACCCCCCCCCTAATATCTTTTGCCGTATCTTTCTGATAGAAGAGAAGCATAGTTCGCCTGCCTACGCATTTTTAGGGCCGTGGTAGCCCGATCGGTAAGGCATCGGTCTCGTGTTCGGAGGGACCCGGGTTCGATCCCAGCCGATCAAAGATCCACCGTCTTGATTAATGGTGGCTGGGGGACGTTAAAAATGTCGTGGTCACAAAGTCCTCCAAGTGAAACGATACCTCTGGGGGTGCTGGGCCAAGGGGTTTGCTCGACCCTTGGTCTGGTTCAAAAAGAACAGAGCGCTCTTCAGGGTCCTATCCCGGTTAAACCACGAGTTGTGGTAGGTACGGGGGACCCTGGAGTGTGTGAAATGCCTACGCATTTTTCTCCACTGTTCTATGATAATCTATAAGATATTTTCATTGAAAAATTACAATTGTAAATATGTCGACGGCCTCTATAACTTGCTATCATATACTCAGTACTCAAGTTCTATTTTATTTAAACTATATCAGGGGTGGGATACGATGGATACAATTTCGGAGCAGCTAAAATTCTGTTTTGGAGAGGAAAAATAATTATTTTGGAGCATAGTGGAGGGGAAAAAAACATCGTCTTGGAGCAGGCTGAAGTTGGAAAATTATAAAATTTTAGCGCGACTGAAGCAAAAAAAAAAAAAAAATAAATAAAACAAGAATGTCATTTTGATGCAAGATTCAGCAAAATAGAAAATCAAACTAGGAGCAAAAGTAGCAAAAAAAAAAAAAAAATGTGAAAGCTGACTCTTTTTTTTTTCATGGTTATTTATTTTTCAACAAAATAAGTTATGTAACTGTCGCAGCTTTTAACGAACATGCAAACATTTCTGTTCGTACATTTTAAGCATAGCGACATTCCCATTAAAAAGAAAAAACAACGAAAAAAGCATTAAAAGCGGTTTAATGCATCATAAAATTATCACCACGTCCAAAAAAAAAGTCAAACGGAAATAAAAACATTTGAAAAAACTCGAAAAATTAAATTTTGGCGAGTTGGGTTTTGAGATAGGGAATTTGTGTGTCGGTTTATCTGTCTCTCCCCCCCCCCCCCGGGGCTTAATGCATGTAAAAAATATCGCCAAGTCCAAAAAATAACGCCAAGTTAAAAAAGTCTGCCCCCCCCCCCTAATAACTTTTGAATGAACATTCCGATTTGGACAAATTTTTTTCTGTTGGAAAGATCTCGGGCGAGTACAGCTCATTCCCACATTTGATTTTTCGATTTGAACAATTTTTGGTGCAACTTTGAACTGTTGAAACAATCTGTCCCGCGACACTAATTTTTTAGTGAATAATCCGATTTGAACAAACTTTTTTTTGTAGAGAAAATTACAACATTAAGGAGGAACAAATAAACAGGGGTAAGCACAAAGGTATTTGTAAACTTCAAACTTTTTTTTGTTCGAAAGATCCTATCAAGGATACATCATTCCCGTATTTATATTTCCGATTTGAGCAATTTTTCGTTTACATTGAACCGTTCAAACAAGCTGTCACCCCTAATAACTTTTGAGTGAACGATTTAACAAACGATTTAAACAAACTTTTTTTTGTCGAAAGATCTCGGCAAGGATACTTCATTACCGTATTTATATTTCTGATTTAAACAATTTTTTGTTCAACATTGAACCGTTTTGAATAAACTTTTTTTTGTTCGAAAAATCTCGGCGAGGAAAACAGATTCCCATATTTCGCTTTTTGATTTGAACCATTTTTCATTCAATATTGAAGGTTCGTTCAGAAAAAGACTTAACATTGCACCTACGGGAAAATTTAAGTTTTATGTAGATCCTGAACTTAAAGGCGGATTTCCTTCAAACTAACTTTGTTAGAAAATGATTTTGATAAATAATGTATGACAAGTACTTTTCTGAATAAGCTGCAGGGAGAACTCTGCTTCCAACTCCTTGACTCTGGCTCCGCGACTCCGCAAACATGGCAGAAATGCAGGCTCGGAAAAAAATGACGCACTCCTACCATTATAATTTTAGAGCTTTCGAATTCGACTGACGAATCGAATTTTTTAAAACCGACTCCGACACCGAATCTTCGACCCCAACTCCGCCAATATGGTATAAATACAGGCTCGGAAAATCCGCCTTTAAGTTCAGGATCTACATTGAGCTTTAAATTCCCCGTAGACGCTAATGTCAAATTATTTTAAACAGTTCAAAACTGAACGAAAAATTGTTCAAATTACAAAGTTAAATATAGGAATGAGCTTCTCAGAGATCTTTCAAACAAAAAAAAGTTTATCCAATTCAGACGGTTCACTTAAAAGTTATTTGGTGGGGAAAAGTTGCTTGAACGGTCCAATGTTGAACGAAAAAATGTTCAAATCGAAAATTTAAATTCGGTAATGAAGTATCCTCGCTGAGATCCCTCGAATAAAAAAAAGTTTGTTTAAATCGGACTGATCACTCAAAAGTTATTAGGAGTGACAGCTTGTTTGAATGGTTCAATGTTGAACGAAAAATTGTTCAAATCGGAAATATAAATACCGGAACAAAGTATCCTTCATAAGATCTTTCGAACAAAAAAAAAATTGTTCAAATCGGACTATTCACTAAAAAGTTAGTATCGCGGGACAGGTTGTTTAAGCGGTTCAAAGTTGAACCAAAAATTGTTCAAATCGAAAAATTAAATATGGGAACAAGCTGTACTCGTCGATATCTTTCTAATAAAAAAAGTTTGTTCAAATCGGAATTTTCATTCAAAAGTTATTAGGGGGGGGGGACAGACAGACCGACACACTTTTTTCCCCATCTCAAAACCCTATTTTTCAATTTTTAATTTTTCGATATTTATTCTATTTTTTTGATCCTTTTTAACTTTTTTTTTGGATTTCGGGATATTTTTAAGATACATTAGCAACTTAGAATGCTTTTTTTTTTGTTTTTCTTTTACTTCAATGGAAAAGTAGGCTAAAAAGCACATTTGAAACATCGGATTGCAGCTAAGAAAGTATCTTCATGACTACACCTAGTACAAATGGTACAAATGAATTCTCAACTTACTGCTTCTCTCTCTCTCATATAATTTTTGTCGAGTGGAAGTAAAATAGAAATTTAGGCCCAAAATCTGAATGACTGAAAAAGAAGTAGAATGAAATGAATATATGACCCATCATATCTCTTACAAACATTTATTTTTGTAATCATTTGGCTTTTTTAACCATCGGCCATCGGCTGATGGAAGAGGAAAAAAATCGGCCATCGGCCAACTTTGAACAATCGGCCAACAATCGGCATCGGCCCATCGGCCAAAAAATGATATCGGTCGAGCCTTACATACAAGCAAATGAATAATAATGTTCAAGTTTTCGTCATAAAATGAAAAAATGTCTTGAGAGGCAGCAAGCCTGTCATTGAAAATTTTTCTGCGATGGGGGCGGGAGGGTGGGGGGCAATAGCGCAAAATACTCAATGTAAATTTTACAGCAAAATACCCCCCCCCCCCCCGATTGACGAGCCTCAGGGGCGGCACATTGGATCTTTGCACACGGGCGGCCGACACCCTAGGATACACGGCCCCCCTCGCTTCGAGTTATGCTTCGGACACCGGTTTTCCTCGAAGCGGCGCTCTGGGTCACACCAGCCATGAAGTCTATCCATCATTTAACATCCTCTTTCTTTGGGCTCCATTTATGACTACACCTGCACGATTGTAACGTTTATTCCTAAGCACCAGAATCCCACTCGCTCTGATTATAACTGTTTCACTTTTGAAAATTTTGCATGGAAGCCAAAATACATTGAAAACTGGTTAACATTTTTGAGACAAGACATGTACCACAATCGTTAAAAAAAATACTAAGATTATTATTTCACGCCTATTACGCGCACTTCCAACAATCCAAATCCCACCTGTTAAGCACCCTAGGAAGCAAGCATGTCGATCCGGGCAAACTAAACGTTCTGCCTTGATGAAACCAGTTTTTGTTCACAGAATTCTCTTTTAACTACATCATGCGAAGTACTTAACATTTCCTTCAGAGATTTTGTTACACCTCAAACAGGAATATAACGCTTATGTTCCCTTTACATACAGGACAGATAAGCTCACTAGTCAACGCAAATTGCACATGAGGGTCTTCCCAATTTTAAAAAAATGTTCCAGAGCAGAGTCCAACCACACTGCCATCGCTAAAATATATTCTTCCTAGCATTGCAGCTCATTCAAAAGGTCGACCAAGTGGACAAGTTTTTCCTGTGTTCCTCAGAATTATAATTTTTCGGGGCCTCTATTCGACTTTTCAAATTAAATTTTGGGTAAAATCCTACTTTAGGGTCCGGGTTTGGCGATTTTTTTCAGACTGTAGCTTAAGGTTGCAATCATTTAGCTTAAAATCGCCAAACAATCCAATCATCCAATGATAATTCTGTGGTTGCCAATTTAATAATTTATCGCCGGACCTTAAACTGAGGATTCATTCCGAATTTTGATTAAAGAACTTCCTTAAATTGCTTACATTTGTATGACACTGTGATTACAAAATTAATAATTCAACCCTATCATAATTTTTATATTCGAAGATGCCAAAAAATTTTAGTTTTTTCCTACAATCAAAATTATCCCCCTTGGTTAAGAAAAAAAAACCCTTCTGAAAGTAGTGTAAAATTTTTACACAGACCTTTTTTTAGTGGGAGGGGAATATAAGCCCAAAAAAAAAGGGAATTGTGTCCCCCTTTTTGGGTAGGCCCTATAACTTGGGGGGTTTCATATTTTCACGTATTAATTTCGGTCCAATTTTTTTGGGTTTTCCGGCCCCCTCCCCGAAAATTTCGAATAAATTTTAAATAAAAAGGGGACGTTTTTGAAATGGGTGGGCCCCCTGAAAAAAATTTTTATTGCTTCTTTTTTTTTTTGGAAAATTTTTCCCCAAAGGTTTTAAAAGCCCTTACTAAAGTTTTTCCCAAAAAAATTTTGGGAAATTTTAAAATCCTTTTTTTTTTAAAAAAAAGTTTTTTTAAATTTCAATTTTTTGGGTTTTTTAAATGGAAATTTTTAAACCTTTTTTTAAACCCCTTTTGGGGGCGCCCTTTTTAGTTTCCCCTTTTTTTAATCGTCCCCCAAAAAGCGGGAACAATAGTGACCAAAAAATTTATGGGGAAATTTTTTTCCCCCCAAATTTGTAGAAACCTTTTCAAAATTAGATTTTAAAAATAAATTTAAAAATAAAAATCATGGTTTTTTTGAAAAATTTTAAAAAACCCCTGAAGGAAATTTGAACCCTAATTTGGGAAAGAAATTTTTAAAACACAGCTGAGTGAAAATGGTGAAAAAATGATTTAAAAAAATTAAAAGCCCAAAAAATTTAATTTTTAAAAAAATTTTAAATTAGGTTTTTTTGTGTAGGGGCCAAACAAAGGGGGGCCCCTTCAATAAGTGCTGGCTACGCGAACGTGGGATGGGAAATCCCCAAAAAAATTTTTTTTAATTTTTCTGCCTGGGGTCAATAGCATTTTCCCTACTGTTTTTTTATCGTACCCAAAGTTTTTTCTGAAAAAACCCAAAAAGAACCCAGGAAACACGGGGAAAGAGAAAAACCGCCAAAAAGAAATCCCACACATGGTTTTTAATCAGGGGATTTTATCTGGGAATACGATTGGGCCAAAGGGGAAAAAGCTGTACTTTTCCCCGGGGATGAAAGGAAAGGGGTTGAACTGGCCCCTTTGCGGGCCCTGAGGGGGGGGGGGCCAAATTAAACCCCGCGGGAAAAAACAGCCCAGGCAAGCCTTTTAAAGGGGTTTTTGGGGCTGCAAAAAACTTAACTGAAAAGTTTCCCGGTTTTCTGTTTCAGGGGACCCCAAAAATTCCATAAAACAATTGAGAAACGCCCCTGAAAAGATTTTTGGCACCCCCAACCAAAGATTTCCCCGGGGTTTTGTCCACTGTGACGTTTTGAAAAATGCACTCGGAAGGGGGCGTTTTTAACCGGGCATAGCGGGCGGAAAGGAAAAAGCGGGGTTTTTTCATGGGGCCCCCAAAAATTTAAAACGGGGGTTCGTCAGAAAAACAATCATACTGCCCAATTCCCGCAAAGCCAGTTTCCCTTTTGCTGAAAATTAAACCCCCTTTAAACCACAGGTGGCGATAGTTTAGCGTGAGCGGAAAACCTGTATTAAAAAAGGAGTCCCCCTTTTGGGGCAGCAAACAGACGGCTGCGAATTTGGGTGAAGTACACGTTTGAAAAAACTTTTCAAATTGGTTTTTTACTACTGTGCTGCCATTTGGTTCCTTTGGGAAAAAAGCCTTTTTCGGTTCCCCTTAAATTTCCATGGGGAAAACAGATGTCTATCATCGCAAGCTTTAACGTCACTTTTTTTAAGGGTCCAATCCCGGATTTCCCCCAGCTGGGCCCCCAAAACTCGGGCCGGCCACTGCTTTCCAAAAACGCTCACTGTGCCCGCTGTTAAAGGGTGCACACGACGGGTACTTTTTTAAGATAAGACAATCCCTTCCAAAAAATGCCGAAAGGGGCCTCCCCCCCGTTTTTTTAAAATCCGTAAAAATTTTTTTTGAAAACCCCCGCCCTTTTTTTTTCCCAAGAGGCCCTAAAACAACATCTCATCTAAGTTTACCAAGCAGATAAACCCCCCCTAAAAATTCAACCACCTTTTCTGGGGCCGTCCTATTTAATTTAGATAAAAACTGGGGGGTTCAGGGGGGGCCGGCTCACGTTAAACCCTCCCCTACGCGTCTAAAACCCTAAAACCCTTTTTTCATATCATAAAACCCCACTTTTTCATTTGTTTGAAAAAAATTTTGCCCATTGCACCCAAATCCTTCCCTTTGGGGTTTTGCAATTTTTCACAAACATGGGGGTTTTATAATTTTCGAGGGGCACCGCCCCTTTATTTCAGGAAAAAAAAAACAATAACCCCTGTAAAAAGTTTTTTAAAAGTTTTTCCCTTTTTTAAAATTTATTTAAAAAGGTTTTGAAGAACCCCCTAAAGATATTCAAGGAAGCTTTGGGTTTTTAATTTCCCCCCTCCTTTTTTTTTTGGGTAAACAGTTTTTTCCCCGGTTTTTTTTGAAAACCGGGGCCCCAACCCTCACTCAAACCCTTTTTTCCCCCCCCTCCTTCAAAATTTTAAATTCCAAAAAAATTTTTACTTCCAAATTCTTTTATCAATGGGGGTTTTTTGAAAAAATAAAGACTTTTTCATATAAAAGAAAAACAACGGAAAAACAACTAAAAAATGTTTCAAATTTTGGGGAATTTTTGGAAACTTTTAGGGAAACCGTTTTCTCCAAAAAAATATTAAAAGCCCAACAAGTCCATTTTTGGGATCCCAAATTGTAGCCCAAATTTTTAAAGTTAAATTTTTTTAAAAAAGTAAAAGGATGATTTTTTTTAAACAAAAACGTGCTCTTCTCATGGTCCCCAAAAGGGGAAAATTTTCCCAAAAAAAAATGTAAATTTTAGCAGTTTTTTTTAAAAGGCTGCCATTTACTCCCCCAAAAGACCCCAAAATTTTTCAAGATGGCCGCCCTATCCAGAAAAATTAAAAACATTTGGGTGTTGTAGTATAACCCGGGGGGTAAAAATTTTTTTATGGGTTTTTAAACATTAAAGGCACAATTCCCGGGCCCCCCAAACCTTTCTTTTATTATAAAAACCCCGGGAAAAACCTATAAATAAAGATAAGAAAAAAATTTAAATTTAATTAAATTTGGGAACGCGAAAAAATAAGTAATCAATGAACAGCTGAAATTTTTAGGGGAAAATTTTTGATAATTGGGAAAAATTTTAAACCCCGGAAAATTGAAAATTAAAATTTTAACAGCCCGTCCCCCTCCCCAAAAAAAGAAAAAATTGGGGGTAAAATTTTTTTTTCATTAAGGTTCCCCCCTTTATTTTTTTCAAAAATCCCCAAAAGGGGGTTCCTTTCACCCAAAGGGCCCCCCAAAAATTTTTTAAATTAAATTTTAAAAAAACAAAAACCCCTTTGAATAAATAACGAATAAACCTTTTCATGGGAAACCGTCACTGTCCCCCCCCTAATAAATTTTTTTAAGTAAAAATTTCAATTTTTCCCTTTAAAATGAATTAAGAAAAAGTGCGGGGCCCTCCTTCAAAACCCGGAAAAAAAACGTTTTTTTTAAACCGGCCCCTTTGAAATTAAAAAAAGTGAATTTTTCGTAAATCAAAAACGCCCCCAAATTGCTTCCCCAAAACAAATTTTTCCAAAAACAACCCCGAAACCTTTGAATAGGGGGGTTTAAAAATTTAAAATGTCCTGACAACCAAAAAGCTTCATCTATTACGATCTTAAGCATACAATAGAACGGAATCGATTAGAAGTCCAAAGAGGATTGTACTTCACAAATCGAACAAGTCACCTTCATTACACCCTCTTGTGTGTTTAACTTAGGCTCTTGTCAGAAGAAACTATTACATCATAATAATATGGATTCTTTTTTCCTCGACATAACATTTTTAATAAAGTATTCAGGGGGCGGTTTTAAACCATACCAATTTCGCAATTGCAAACCCACCCCCCCACCCCCCGCCCCAAAAGGGCACCAAAAAGGGGATTGAAGGGGCCACCCTGTTTAGTATCAGAGAAGTCTACGGGGATGGTTGGTCCGGGGTTCGAATCCCGCTCCGGCAGGGATGTACTTCTCCTTTTCTTTCTTTTTCTTTGTGTGAATGTTTTGTAATGCTGTGAATGGTTTCCTACCCAATGAAGGGGTCCTTTATGTGAGTACTATGTAGGGATGGACCGGATATCCGGTAACTATCCGGTATCCGGCCTATCCGGCTGATATTTTAAGTATCCGGTACTTCCGGATATCCGATCCGGCTTGGCCCGCCCCGGAAGGGATACCCGGGGAGTTTTTTTTGCAGGATATTGGGCCAGTATCCGGACTGTTTGTGGAAGATATCCAAATTGTTGAGGGTTATCCGGTTGAGTGGGAACCCAAAATTAAATATTTTTTTTTTTTTTAAAAAAAACCCCATTTTAAAAAATTTCATTTTTTTTGATAAACCTTTAGATAGAAATTACTTTTCATTTTTTCCTTTTTACCTTTTTTTGCTTCTAAAAAAAATTTTATATGTTTTTCCCCTCCTTTTTTGTAATGGGACGGAAGCATTCTCAAATTTTTTTTTTCGCAATTTTCAATAAAGTATGATTTTCTTCAGTTTTTTTAAAAATATTTAGTAAAAATAATTAGAAAGAAAAGGCTAACAAATCCTTCAAGGATTAATGTGCGTACAGAAAGGTTGAAAAAAACTTACGAACAGTTGGTCGGACGTTACGACGCTACAAGGTAGCGAAACCGACTGAAGTAGCTACATTTTTTTTAGTAGTTTGTAGTGTAGCGCACTACTTTTTAATAAAAGTAGAGTAGTGAGTAGCGCGATACAAAAAAATAGTAGTTTGTAGCGATTTCTGGAAACTACTTTTAAATTAAAAATAAAAAAATAAATAAAATAAATGAAAAAAAAAGAGAACGAAGGAAAAAAAAACAAGGTTTAATTGACTCTGCACGAGTACGACAGCGGACGCAATGAGAAATAAGAACCATAAAAATATGAGCTGATCCTTGGATACATCATTTTGACGAAATACATTCTATCTGTTTGATGTCATTGGTTTATTTGGCATCATAATTTTTATATTCCTTCAAATAATTTTCATGTTCCTAAATATTCTCTGGCAAGAAATTAAAAAAAAATTGAAGGTTGAATTCTTTCAATCTTTCAACTTTTGAATCCTTTCTTGTGGCGAATATTCGTAAAAATTGTAAAAAAATCTAAAAAGGACAAATTTTAGCAAAGAAAAAAAGGAACAAAATAGAAAAGTAACAAATAAGTTCAAAGACAATTCCTAGTTTCATTCCATATTTAAATGAGTTAATTTATTAATGTAAACCACTTTTCGAATTTTTTCGGTCAATCCTCAAACGGTGTATGCTTTTTATTTATTTATTTTTTAAAAAGTAGCGAAGTAGCGACTACAATTCAAAAGTAGTTTGTAGTCGCTACATTTTAAAAAAGTAGTTGTAGTTGTAGTTAACTACATTTATAACAAAGTAGTTGTAGTTGTAGTTAACTACATTTATAACAAAGTAGTTGTAGTTGTAGTTAACTACATTTATAACAAAGTAGTTGTAGTTTATCGCTACAAAAGAAATGTAGTTTTTCCAACCCCTCTTACGACATAAACGTTTTGCTATAAAAATTAACGCAGTTTGCTTTTTTCTATAAATTCTCAAAAATTTTTTCATTATTGAATTAATTATTTTTAGTTTTTGTACTTCTAACAAAAATTGCGATCTATTAACACCCAATAATGTTGGTAAATTGAGAGTATTTATTTACTGTTGGCCACTAGTATTGCTTTAGTTACAATATGTAAAATAACATACAATAAATGACCGATCTTAACATTGCCAAATTGTCCTTCTTCTGAGATGATGCCAAACATCCTGGCCCCACGAAATCGTCGCAACTTAGCCAGTGCTTTTTTTTTTTTTTTTGTGAAAAGAGGTTGAATGAGTGTAGAGAAGATTTCGAATCTTGCACTTAGGTTCGTTCTTTTCTTTTGACATAACATAGAAAGAAATCACAATATGCTAGTGTTTCATTTCATATGTAGCGCTACTCCTGTACAATAAAATAGAGGCTTTAAAAATTAATTTGAATGTACAGGGTGGTTATAAATTAACGTGAGGTGTTTAGAGCCCTCTAGCGCGCGAAGTACTGGGCGAAATATTGTCAAATTTCATGGGCGCACATATTAGACCATGAGATTTTGATTTCTGAAAAAATAGTTAAAAAAACCCCACCAGGAAAAAAATTTGACGCTGTAACATATTACTATGAATATCTTGAATTAAATTTGAAAAAATGCCGTACAAAGCAATTTTGCGAAGAAAAAATGATTGTTATCTGCAAATGAGGTTTAATGAGATCGCCGTAGAATGTCCGGTATGGCCCCCAAGGTCGCCCGATCTCAATCCATGTGGTTTTTACTAATGGAGATAGCTGAAAAGAGTTGTGTATAAAAAATATGTTTCTGATATAACAAGTTTAAAAGATATTGTATTGAAGTACTGGAAAAAACATTGCCCAATTTCATGGGCACACATATTAGGAGATGGGATTTCGATTTCTGAAATAAAAAAAATGGTTTAAAAATGACTACCAGGACTCTGATTGTCGAAGAATTAATTGCTACTGACAAAATATGCATCTATTTATTTGCAAAAATGGCTTTTTTGTCACAAATATAGTTTAATATGATCACAATTGTGAAGTTTCAAGAACTGGATATGATGCACAACATTTTCCACCGCATCTCGTAACATATCAGAGTTGATTTGTCTGACTTTTAAAGTACAATATCTTTTAAACTTGCTATATCAGAAACATGTCTTTGATAAGCAACACTTTTCAGCTATCCCCATAACGAAAAATCACATGGATTGAGAACGGGCGACCTTGGGGGTCATACCGGAAATTCTACGGCGATCATAATAAACCTCATTTGGAAATAACAATAATTTTTTCTTTGCAAAATTGCTTTGTACGGCATTTTTTTTCTTTTAAATTTAATTCGAGATATTCAGAGTAATACACTGTTACAGCGCCAAACTTCACCCTGGTGGCGATTTTTTAAACTATTTTTTTTATTTCAGAGATCAAAATCGCATGATCTAATATATGCGCCCATGAACTTTGACAGAACGACAGCCCAGTACTTCACGCGCTAGAGGGCTCCAAACACCTGTATTTAACATATTGTTAAAGGAATGATGTGAGAAACAACTTTGATTTATTGTTTTGAAGCTGCATTATATAAAAATAAGCAAACATGCAATGTAATTGTAATGCCGGATATCCGCAGGATATCCGGCGGCACAATTCCGGATATCCGGTATCCGTCTTGTGCTGAGCTACCAGATATCCGATATCCGGTATCCGGCAAAATCACTATCCGGTCCATCCCTAGTACTATGGAAGTCGGACTTCACACCAAATTACGGTACAGTTGGAAAAGTGAAGCAGCGCATCCGAAATTGCCAACTAAGCTGGCAGAAAACAGAGGATTCAAAAATGCACATGATAAATGTTGTACATAATTCTGTGGTAGATAAAAGGGCCCCTAAAAATACGTTGAGACTAGTCTCTCTCTGAACCTGTAAACCCGCCACTGGCCAAAGTAATTAAACGTTCAACATTTAAACAAGTAACTAAGCAGATAAAGTTCTTAGTACTTTTCAACGAAAACATTTTCCTTTATTAAGAGGAACAAAACAAAATTCAAATAATTATTTTTGCTTCGTTTTCCATGGGCGGCACAGGGATGACAAGAGTCCATGTCAGTCAAGTCGGAAACTAGGGGCCCAGCCATTTAGGGGACCCAGTTCGGAAGCGGACTCGTTTAAATGGGGGAAAAGAGGCCCGGCCATCAATTTGAAGAAGGGCCGACTTTGGCTGTCTCGGCGGCCTTGGGGCGGCACAAAATCTCAAGTCCTTGTGGTAACTCTTTTCAAATTGTTGGAATTCAAACTGTAATGGACATCTAAAGTTTACAACAGGATGGCAAGTGAAAAGCGAAAAAACTCCAGAGCGACCCTCAATAAATGGCGCGAACACACAAAAAAAAAAGCGTAATGTAATCATGTGCAAGTAAAACACTAGAAGAGTCATAAGTAAAATATTAGGATCATTCAAATTTAAATCATCATTGATGCAGAAAAACTGAAACTTAAAAAAATTCTAAAATTCCCTCGTGAGGTTCAGTCTCAAGGTTACTATTATTTCTGCAACCGGGAAACGTCGTCGCCCTGTTAGTGTGCAGGTATGAAAATAAATTTGCGTCATAAAAATGACGAAAAATCACTTTCAGTCAAACGTTATCAACCGAATGGTATGATTTGCTTAAGCAATATTAAATCCGTTATTTTAACGAATGGTATGATTTGCTTAAGCAATATTAAATCCGTTATTTTAATACAATTCAAGTTTATTGCAAAGCAAAGACACAGTAAATAAATATGATGAAACAGAGCTAAGCCTGATTCAAATTTTTCTTACACTACCACAGCATGCGTCTCAGGCAGCAAGCCAAAAAAGACGGATAAAGAAGGTGAAACAATGGACATGCAGTTCTTCATAAAAGCGTCCTACCTCATTTTCGTTCATAGAGAGGACGATTGCAATCTTTCTCTTTCAAGAAAAATGAGCAAAATCTTCAGAAGATGGAGTCTGTTTCACATCGCCGGAGACATGTTGTTCCTCCAACAGAAACAAACGGATAAAAATACGTAGATGCCTCTAATTACCCAGGGATCAACGCGACAAGAGTTGAACATCCCACGGCTGTCGCGTCTACAAAAAAAAAAAGATGCAGATCTTGACTTTTTCAAATAGGTGTTAACAGAGGTTTGGGGGGGATACGAGCGTTTTAGGAAGCATTAGGAGTAGCGTAGCTAGGGGGCCCAGCGCCCGTGGCGAACTTGAAAAATTGCGCCCCCTCCCCCTAGAGGTCGCTCTGATGGGAGGTCATTGGGACCTCCCAAAATGTTTTTACTCCAAAAATTTTATTTATTCGAAAATTTTTAATTCGGGTCGTTCCTACCTTTCCCCATCATTTCACATGAATTAAAAAAACAAATAATTCTTGCTTTTCGTTATTGGACATAGTGTGTTTTTTTTTCAAGCAACAGCTTTTTTTTTTTTAAGTAGAATTGGTTTTAAAACACTAGAAGACTAGTATAAAATAAATATAATTTGTGCATTTTAAATAAAAATCAAAGCATTGATTCTATTGTAATAAGGAAATCAAAGAAAATAAAAAAAGCATAATTAATCTGAAATTGGCTTAATAAATACGACTCCTTACATGCTGGCAAATTAAGAGACCCCATATTACTATATTCTATCCTGCCGGATAGATTTAAGCTAACATCAGTTTATACAACCGAAATCTACCAAAGCAAAGTTACGCATTTTGTATCGTTTGTCTTGTAGCGTGGGGACGCAATTTGCGCTGCTCGGGGTGTCTGTTAAATTTTCATTTTTTACTCTGGACATGACCAAAAAAAAATTTTTTTTTTAAATCGGTCAAAATGCCGCCCCCCTGGCTGCTGCGCCCGTGGCAAGAGCCACTCCTGCCAACCCCTAGCTACGCAACTGAGCCATTAGTGTGACATTTTTCAAGTTAACAACTTTCAAGAAATAAAATTTCTCAGATTATAAAGAGAAAGAAATTCCAGTCTCCTAGTCTATCTTCAAATTTTGGGGAGGTCTATGTATTTAATGCAATAAAATCTCTCTCTCTCTATTTTAAAGAGAATTTGTAACAAATCTTTTAAAAATGTTATTTATAATCAGTCCAAAAACTATTTTTTAAACACTTCGAAGCAATAAATTAAAAATACAGAAAATATTTACGGATTGTCATGGGTACATAACCCAGTCATTCGTTTCAATAAAACCTTGCGTTCTTCAACTTAGTTACTTGGAAAACAAATTTTATTTTTATTTACATTTATTCATATGAATTTACATTAATACATGCAAAGCCATTAAACTGTAAACTTAAACTTTAAAAAAATATAAGTTAGTTACAACATTGAATAATATTATTGGATATTATCTATCCATTTCAGTTAAAAATTCAATCAAAAGGAAGTTAATGAATTTGAAATTTTCAAAAAAAAAAAAATCTGGTGATAATAGGAAATATTGTATTTACTAAAACTCATGGTCAAAAATTTTTTGACGAGCTAAAAATTGAGAAGTAGAAAAGCAGACCAACGAACACCACGTGTTTTCTTTTACACATTAATTATTTGAAAAAAAAACTTTTAAATATTTTTTTTTCTTTCCTCTTTTCCTCCCTATATTTTTTTTCATTTTATTTTTTTACATACCGATTGATGCTATAATTCAAATGCACTCTTTAAAAAACCATAAGCATCATTACGAGATTATTAAGAGAAAAAAGATCACATAGCAAATTGCGCCGGGTGGAAGACGGTAGACAACTACAATAAAATTGCTGAAAAACAGTCAACTCAAAGCAGGAAACGTCTGGCTCTCTTTTTCCAACTCAAAATGAAAAAATGATTAAGCTTGTCATGTTTCCTGCCCATTGCGTGAAGCCCAACTGAACATTGCACAAGTGCGTTGAGCTACGTTCCTCTTTATTATTATTATTTTTTTTTTCCAAACCCAACATATTCCCTTTGAAAAATCTCTATACTTACCTCAAAACGCGACTCCATGAAAAAAATATAGAACACAAAACAGAGACGATTTTCTGTCACCGATTCATTAGTTAATGTATAGTTAAAAATGTCTCTCTATTTTTTTTTTAATTATTAATGCTTTTTAAACAACGGAAAGTTATTAAACTGTATAACATGTTTGCCATCATGGTAAAAAAAAACTGCTCTGCAACAAACTTTTCTTTTTGTGTCACACTGACATTCTTGTACTTCTAAAAATGATTACAAAAAAAGATCTAAGACCCAATAATGTTCGAAAAGAAAAGGTGCGCTGAAGATAAAGCTGATCTTATCATTCTTAAGCCAAAAAGTTCCTTCTCCATCATTAAAAAAATAATTTTCAACAAAAAAGAATCAGGTATATTTGAACTGAATTTCGAATGATCACTGAAATTTAACGATGGTGACGACATTGATTTAAGTTAAATGCTTGTGCTCCGGAAGCATCAAAGAATGCCCCATCTACCAGAGCAGTCAGAATTTTCTCCTTGAAAGAAAATGAGGGGGGGGGTGTCATTCCAGTCCTAAAATGAAAATACATTTCTTTCTAGGACTGATATTTTTGGACATCTTTTATTTGTTGTAAAGAAGAAAATGCAAGTGCTACGCATATAAAAAAAAACAGCTCTAGTTGTTATTCGAAACAAAAAAAAAACCTAATCTTATTCAATGATTGTTCCAAGTTGCGTAGTGAGAAAAAGTACATTTTGCGCTAAATGTATTTTTTAATTCCAATACAAATCGCCTTTTAAAGAGCGATCGACATTGCGCAGACGCACGGATAAAACATGAATCACACAACAGTTGGTTTCGGAACCTGTATTCCATATATGGGCACGCTAACACACAGAACTACATGGGTTCTCGTTCGGCCCTGACATGCATCGAAATTATTTCTCAATGGAAGAAGTGATAGTGCACGAAATCGTCTGCGAGCGAGATTTTTTTTTTTTATTATGTTTTACCCAACCCACACGTTTGCCTTCTCAAGGTTGCGAAATTCTGCACAATATAATAAAACATAGAATCTTTCAATAATTCGAAAGACATATTTTTGAATTCCGCAATTGTTTTCAATTAAATTGGGCCAATTGCATCTAACAATTTACAATTCAAAGAAACTTTCCTAAATTTTTATCAACGAATTAATAAGAAGACTACTACATGGTTCTCTGATGTCTGCACTTGAAAATGTTGGTAAAAAAATTAACTTAAAAATAAAAGAAATTTGATATTGCTTTTGCGATAAAAAATTGTTTTTCTCCTTCGAGATATATAAAATCTCTACTAATAATAAAGCTGAAAGTTTGTCTCTCTTTCTTTCTGTCTTTCCTTCTGTCTGTCTGTTACGCGTGTAGCGCCAAAACCGTTCGGTCGATTTTCATGCCACTTGGTACAAAATTAGTTTGTAGCATGTAGTTTTGCACCTCGAAGCGATTTTTCGAAAATTCCATTTCGTTCTTTTTCTATTCGAATTCTTAGCGGAAATTCGATAAAATAGGTAAGAAATATTTCACACACATTTTCAAGTCTTATGTCATTCGAAAGCTTGGAATTTTCTGCACAAAATGAAGTTTTTTCGAAGTTTCTACGATCATCAGGAAAGCTGTAAGAATTGTTTTTAGAATCCCGGAATTCAAGGCTTACCTTCAGTAAAGCAAGCCAAACGATTCTAAAATGGTTGAGCTCTAGAATAAAATTTGTTTGAAAAGAGAGATAAAATGAATTATTTTATCAACAGAAATCAACTTTTCATGTTGTTACTATGGTTACGTGTTCATACTTATTTTTGTTTCGTTCTTTTTCCAGCGTTGCCAGACGTAGTATTTTTGATTCTACGGTAATATTTTTCCGGCCCAAACAAGGAGCGTAGTATTTTTCTGGCAACCCTGTTTCCAATATACTAATGACTTAATTAAAAGATTTGTCGAATTTTTTTTTTTTTTTTTCATTTTCATAGATTTCGCATTTCAGCAACATTGATTTTGGCAACGTTTGGAAACAGTAGTATTTTGTAATATTTTTTTTAGAGGAGGTGTAGTATTTTTTTGTTCCAATTCTCTAGCAACCCTGTCTTTTTCCCGGGGAAGATGCTTTGGGACCCTGCTTGGCGCGCAGGGTGTAAAAAAATCAATGATTTTTTTAAAAAAAATCAAAAAAATCGGATTTTTTTTTATTTAAATCAGATTTTTTTGATTTAAATCGGATTTTTTTGATTTTTTTAAAAAAAATTAGAAACTTCAGTTATTAATTAATTTTTATTTATGAACAACTTACCTTTAAGTTTTTAAAAATACAAAAACACCTTTGAAGTAAAGCTTCACCAGTAAGAAACCCAGAAAAAAGTGTTAGGAGCCAATCTGAAAATAATCCTGTCTACTAACTAGGATAAAAATCAAATGGGGCAGGAAGCTCAACCCAATCCTCACTTCATTCAGCCCCCCCCCCCTCTTTATTTTGCTTTTGTTTTGGAAAGCTGGAATATGTTCCATTTCAGCCACTAATAAAGACTGCCCCCCCCCCCCCCAGTTGCTAATGCAAGGCATAGAAAATTCATCTTCTGTGGTTGTTTTTTTTTCTTCTCACTGAAAGTATATCACACACATTCTATCATGTCCCTCCCCCTTCAATTCACTCTTTGCAACACCTGCCCTGCCCCGCCCCGCCGCTGCATGTATTTTCTTTATTTCACATATTAGACTACAAATAGAACTATTTGTGCATACATATTATTTGGACTGCAACCTTCCAGCATCTGTGCAGGGGGATGAGTAGGATTACTTTTCCATTTATTAGATGGAAATCAAAGCTCTAAAAGAAAATGGTAAAAATAATGAAATTGGGATTGTCCAAGAGAATTTTTTAAGGATTAAAATAAAAAGTGATTTAAATCAATGATTTTTTTAAAAAAATCAATTGATTTAAATCGCAATTTAAATCACTGATTTAAATCAATTGATTTAAATCATTGACACCCTGTTGGCGCGTTTTCAAAAAGTCAACTACGCAAAATAGCTAGGGTTACCACGCTTGGCGCGCCTATCGTTCATTTAGCGAGAAAAGGGTACCTAAAGCACAGATTAACGAAATATCGTATCAATTGCGATATTGCATCGTTCTTTTTAAAGTGTTTCATTTCGGAAAATGTATTGTTTTGTTTTTTAAGCTAGGAAAGAAAACTTTCTTCTTCTTTTAAACTTTGGTAAGATTTCTGTTGGTTTCTGTTATCAACAAAATTGTTCTTATTTTCTCTTTTGGCTTATTTTTGTGCATCTCCCTTGGGATTGCATTCGAATGTTCCAAGGGGGTGTTTTACCCCATTTATCGGGTAAATTAGTGTTTTCAACGCAAGGTGATATGAATTGGTTAACAAAAGTGATATGAATTGGCGCGACCACTTGGCGATATATCGCCAAGCTTTTGATCGCCAAGTGTTTGACGCCAATTTGGCGAAAAAAAATTTTTTTTTTTTTGATTTAGGTTCAATTTGGCGCTGTTGGCGATATTTTGCGAAAAATCCACTGAATGATGTTAAAATCGACGATATTTAGGAGATTAATCATTGTAAAACATTTTTTTGCATTATTTCGTAGCAAACTAGGGATACAAATGTTTGAATTGTTATCTTGCTCACTCCGAGCACTATTTAAGCACTTAAGGCATCTACTAAGAAATTTACACGTAAAATTAAGTAGTGTGGGGTCCATATCAGATCTTTATATCATACTTTGAAGGAATTATATAGTTGAATAAAACTAAAATAGAGCATTTTTTCTGCTATATCAATTATTTTACAAATGAACTTTTAATTTTATACCACGGGCAAAGCCGTGCGGGTACCGCTAGTTATATAATATTCCACATTGAGGATTTTCCACATTTTGTTAAGCAAAATCCTTGTTCATTTCACAAGACTTAGCCTATAAAATTTTATAGTTCTGTCATGACAATATTTAGCTATGCAAATTTCTGCTGGTTCAAGGTCGCAGATGAATTTGAAAACGACACTCACAAAGGTTATAAATTTTTAACTACTACATTTTTTTCAAAATGTGACAACTCAACTCCTTCATCTTCAAAATTTTGTATTCTACTTTGGCCGAAAATTGTCACACGAAACTAATCTCTAAAATACCAGCTATAGTAAAATATATCCTTCATTCACGTAGCAGAAAAATCAAAAACGAAAAAAAAAATTGATTCGTTTATTTATTTTGTTCTAAACAGGTGTTCAATGTCAACAAAAGATAAATTCCGTGCATCCGCCAAACACAGCCTCTGGAATGCTCAGCTCATTTATCTGCGCTCTAATGTTGCCATGGAAACATGGGACGCTACTTCAGCGGTAGGTACGATATAATTTCCTTGAATCATTAAAAACTACATGAATGGCGTCAAGGTAACATTTTACACAAGGGGTTTATTTAACTGTTACAACTCCATTGTAGAGAAATAATTATTGTTGATCAACAAAAATATTAATTTTTTTTTTTGTAATTTTAGCATTACCTAAGTGTTTTCATAACTTCATTTGAAAAGCACAAGATTTCACAGTTCACGGTGACAATTACACTGAAACATCAGTTAATTGTGTTGAAAATTTTCATTATAAATTCCATAAGGAACCTAAATTGCACGAAATTATCGATTCGACTATAATTAGAGAACCATTTAATGATATGAAATCAGTGAATAAATTAAGAAATCACAACATTATTACACGCATAAATTTGCAAAAAAAAAAAAATGCACAATACGGTTGCTGACTTTTATTAACGCTATTAAAAGAACTGAGTTGGCATTGAAAGAGAGATAAGTGACATAAACATACTTTAACAGGAGAAGGAAAAAACGATTAAGAGTCATTAAAACAGCTGTTGAAAAAATACTAATGAATCGTTTTATTTTCAAAACTAACTATTTTCGGCTATTAACGATCCATTAGCACTTATTTAAATGACATCTAATAGTTTTTCCGTATTCAGTAATTTTTTTTTTTTTTTTTTTTTGTCATTTGACTCCAGTTCAATGTCAACTCTTCACTTATGTCTTGTCTTCCACAAAGTGAAAGGCGAACGTTTAAAAAAATATCGTTACTGTAAGATCAATGTTTGTAAATAACTGCAGCCTAAAAAAGGACATGATTTAAGTTTAAGTTACATTTCCAACCTTGCTTTAAATTACAGGATTGTTAAAATAATTACTGGACAATTTAAACCCCAATTACTAGTAAGTGATATTTTTTAGAAAAATATAAATTCAATTCGTTTCTGACACATTAAAAGTTTCCGCAATAAGAAATTATAGTCACATGTTCACTTCATGTTTCTTAGGACCAGCCCAGTTGGGCCCAGAGCCTGTTGCTGGTCGTCACATTTGTATTTGTATAAAAGTTGCAATGTAACACACATTTCATTTTGCGTTTTAATATTTTTTATTCGTTTTTAATATCATAAATTCACTTCATTGGAACCAACTGTTATTTATCGTCTGCAGATTGATTGTTTAAAATTAATTTATATTTTTAATTTAGCTGTAATTTACTCAACCCATCACAAAAAAAAAAAAATTAAGACATCTTTTTTTAACCTGAAAAAGAATAGGACTTCATGCCAATGACGACAATATGCAACTCGTGATTGCTCAAAAAATAAATTAATTAAATAAACCCATAAATTTTAATAACTTACTTTTTCTGTTCTGAATTTTTTCCTAGTGTCACTGGTATCATATACTCTGTGTACGCGTTTCACATTCACTTCATTATCCACAGTATCCGTACCGGTTGATCGAAGACTGTGATGATTGACAGCTTTGACATTTTGATGACCTCTGGTTTGTGTGCCGTTTTCTCGACCATTGAAAGAAGTCATCGAAGCCACAGACGACGATCGAATCGCCTCGTGCTGGGTGCCGGACGTCTTCATCGGCACCTTCTGTTCGCCCCGAGTCAGTGTTGTCGTTTTCCGGATAACACGTGATGTGTGGACAGTCCGGAGGCCGGATCTGTTGTGTGCCGTTCTGAATACTTCTTTAGATTCTTGCGATGCAGAGGCCATCTGTGCCCGAGATTCCCGATATAAAGATACGTGGTTGACATCATGGCCATTGCTGTCACCCGGATCCGGCAAGTTGTCCGGATCCTCCGGCTCGCGAGCACCCTTCACGAACAAACGAGCACCGCGAACGAACGAATACATATTCGAAAACTGTCACAAGTCAGATCAAAACAAAACAATTTTTCATATGACACTTCTCTCTTCCAATCACACACTTCACTTTCAAAAGATCGAGTAGTGTTGTTCTTCACTCGACTCCGATCATTTTAGAACGGAACTATGCGTCGTCTTTAGAATATTCTAATTACCTCCCAGACACCGAATGGATATGCAGATGTTCACAAAGTTTTCGACAACTCCTCTGCCACGTAAAACGTTGCCGGCCCGATCCGTAAAAGCAGAAGAAACCCGGCTGACATCATGGACGGGCTTAAATATATGACATGTTCTGTGTGCGGAGGTGAGGGGCTGTCTGGAACTGGTTTGTCCACCGGCGAGTTTCGGTACTCGCAGCGAGTCACGTGGTTACGTCTTCACGAAGCGGACCTCCTACCTTTGCAATTTGTTTTATTCCGCTTTTTCTTTTCAGCAGGTAAACATGTTACCGGTTCTGCCATCTATTGGCGGATTTTAGAAAATAAGCGCGAAAATTAACCTGCTTTAACTCCTCTTCAATTTTAAACAAAATCTAAAAAATGTTTTACAGTTGAAGGAGTTAGACGTTTGATAGTATACTTAAAAGTGTCCTTTAAATTTAAAGAATTTTTGCTTCTGTTTTTTTAAATAAAACTTTGTACAAAAATTTCATTTTATAAAATATTTCGTACTTATTTTCTGTTTGCTTAATGTTTATTTCTTACTTATCTCCCGAATTAGCGTAAAGTAACCAAAAAATACTTCGATCAATTTACATAAGAGCAACAATACGTTAATCACCAATTTCTAATTTTATATTAAAAAAATTTATGCAAAATTTGAATTTTTACAGAAATTGTAATTTTACCCGTCAAACATAAACTCAAATTGAGTAAATACGGATATAAACGTTGTATTTCATTGCTTTCTTTTGCTCTCTTGTTTTTTTTTTTTTTTTTTTTCTTTCTTTCTTTCTTTTTTTTGCGATCCCTAAATATGAAATGTGCAACCAGGGGGGGGAGCAGTGGCGGCGAGTCGGGGGGGGTTAGAGGTGGTGACTGCCCCCTCCCTATATTTCATTGCTTACTTTTGCTCTCTTGATTTTTTTTTTCTTTTTCTAATAAAATCACTGGATTACAAAATCAGCCGCTTTTTAAAATCAAATCTGCAGGAAATAAATCCTTACAATATCAAAACATGTTAAAACCATCCTTTATTAAAATCACTAATGCCGTTGAATAAAATCAAATTTTTGTAAAGCGTATGCTAAAATTTAAAAACGACAATTATCATTGTGTTGAAAACGAATAGTGCCTCCGAAGACAAAGAAGTCACAGGACCAAATTTGCCCTCTTGATGCCAAATAATGCACTTAGGAACAAAGAGGAGATAATGTTGAAAATTACAAGAACGTTTAAAAACTCTCAACCGAGATAGAACTTTCACTTTCAAATTCTGTTAATCAACCAGCGTCAATATTTTAAGATTCTTGTGCAAATAAAAATGTAAATCGTATTTAGTTTACTATTTTGAAACTTTTAAAACCATATATACAAACAGTAATTCATTTGTTTTTTAGATAATTGAAACTTTTAAATCTTTCTTTTAAAGTGTAAGTGTCCCGGTTTATAAAATCAGCCGCTTTATAAAATCAAATGTCTTCAGAACGAATGTGATTTTAACAAGCGGGTCAACGGTGCTCAACTCCAGCATTACGGGGTTGGCAGGGCCCGATTAATCTCTGAAGTTAGGGAAAGCTCAGTCTGATTTTGAGGCCCCCTGCTTTTTGAAACGACGGGGGAATATTTCTACACTCTTGAGCTATTGAAATAAATCTTGGTAAGGGTACAGCTATTATTTCTAAAAGTGGCTCAAGCAGAATTCAGATTAAATTCAATCCCCTTTCCTCACTAATAAATAGATTTTTCATACATTATATATGGTTGCATTGCAATTCTATGATTAGATGTTAAATTAGATTTATTACTTTACAAAATTAATAAAACTTAATAAAAGTACATTGTAAAAAAGTTGGGCCAAATCTCACATTTAAAAATAGCTTGTGGTGGGATTAACGTTTTATGAAAAGTTTTCACTTTTCATAAAACGTTACGGAAAATGTTTATTGATCCAGTTTTAATGTTTACAATTTCCTTTAGACATGCATTTAAAAGCAGAAACTATAGAATTTGAAATCGCAGGTTTTTTTGTCCTTTTTGGGCCCCCCGAAAATATTAAGGGGAAGCTCCAGCTTACCGAGCCTTTTGGGTAATCAGGCCCTGGGAGTTGGGTACCTCTGTTGAAAAACACTTCAGCGGGAATTAACAAGAAAAATCCTCCAAGAGCGAAAGAAGTCAACAGAAGTGTTTAAAACCCGCTCCACGTTCCTTGTGCTAACTGGGCGGGTGACGTGCCGCTTGTCAGAGGAACTTGCCCTTTCTTCGTTTTGTTGCCGGGACATGGCGAGCCCACACACAGAAGGGCCGCCTCGCATCTGCACGGGTGAAGATTTGGAACAGACGCCCCCGCTCACGCTGCCTTACATGGCTCTAATGTTCGCCGAATGACATCAGAATGCGAGCATTGGGATCATACGTGGATAGCGGTGGGGAAATAGAAAGGGAATGGATATGTAAAAGATTTGGAAATGGCATTGAAAATCGTGTTCTACAGTTTTCTGGATTTTTGACTGTGGAGAAAATCCATAACAGGGCTGCGGCCATAGGCGGCTCGTACACTTCCGAAAGTATAGGAGCCTTGCCCCCTCACTTTTCACTCTTATAAAGTGATGATCGAATGAAAAATGATTTTTTGCTCAGTGGATTGATTAATTTCATCAAGATAACAGCTGAAAATTCCAAAACTTCGGACTTTTTACATATCATTTCATAAAAATGACTAAAAAACAACAAGCCTGGTTGACTTTTGAGGTCATATTCCGCATTTTTTGGAGGTCATTTAATCAGTAATGTTAAAATCCAGCACAATATAGCAAAATTTATCAAAAAAAAAGAAAAACTTTCGAGGTGATGCTTCGTAACCCCCCCCCTAATTCTCTTGACCCCCCACTTTTTTGATGTAACAGCCGCCTATGGCTGCGTCTGTTTGAAACAAGCGAAGTGCAGTGTGATCATAATTAGCAGTCGCCACTCGCTATGAGACGACTAAATGTAAAAAAGTGGCAACTAAAAATGTTAGTATCATTCGATACCTGGTTGCCACTCTCTCAAACCCCACTAGTACTATCGACAGTTTTAAATTGTTCAATATTAGCTCTTGAAAGTGAAATAATATTGTTTGCAAATTTGTATGCAATTAATTTTATTGCTTGTTATTGAAGGGGCAAGTGGATAAAGGTGATATGTGACAATTTTGGAAAAACATACTGTTTACCATGGATGAAGGTGAAAAGGTAATAAATTTTTTTTGAAAGCTTTTTCGAGAAATTTAAAAAATTGTCACATATCACCTTTATTCACTTGCCCCTTCAATTGTGTTTTTGAATTAACACAATTGAACACACACAAATCTGAATTTGTGTAAATCGGCGAAATTCAACTGTCACATATCACCTTTATCCACTTGCCCCTTCAATTAGGCAATAAACCTTTTTTAACTAATAACTTTTATGTTTTAGTTACAATTTAAAATCCAATTTCTTGTTTCGTAATTGTTTCGGTTTATAACGAACAGAAAAAAGGGTGAAAAAAGAAGTTTATTAAATGTGCTTCTACTCTCCAGTGGCGACCAGAAAAATTCTCAATCTTTACCTTCAACATATAGGACGGTTACAATTTAAGTTATCCTGTTCAGGCTTATTTGAACTCGTTCTAATTGACGTAAGTCATTGAAATTTGGCATTATGCATATTATATGAGCTATAGAAAAGGAAATAGGCAACAAGAGAACACAGGTGTATCATTTACACTTTGTAAGTATTTTGATCAAAAAGCGACGAAACAAGTGCGTTTTGAGATGGTATCATCTACCTTGGCTCAAAATGCGGTACAATTCTTCAACTTTTTCGGGATCATAGCTACACAATTCCAAATTTTTTAACTAGCCCCCTAAATTCGGATAAGCTCAGAACGAATCCAGGCCATGATTTGGAAAGCAAAAAAAAAAAAAACTAGCTGTCGTGGCCGTCACGAAACTTTCTTCTATATCTATCTTATGAATTCCGGTTACAAAATAAAATACGTACTCGCCCGAGTAATTGGAGACAGTTACAATTTCCCAATTATCGTAATAACCCTGCAAATTCAGAATCAACGAGCGAAATTGGAAATCATTGCAAAAGCCTTGTTTAGATAAATTGCAAACATTTTATTTGTTAGTAAAAAGAAATTGGCAACAGTTAAAAATTTCAAATCATTGAAAGTTTTCAGCTGTTTTGATAATTAAATAGCGTGAAAGCGATTTTTTAATGAATTAATTTTTCGCATTGTTGACTAAGCGCAAAGATCACCCCATCCTCCCCCTGAGGAGATTGGCGACAAAATTTAATCGATGCTTGCTTCCATATTGAGTTAGTGTTATTCCAAATTTCATTCAAATCGCAGCAATATTTCCCGAGATACAGTAGGTGCAATGACAAAATAAGCACTTTTGATTGCTCCACCCCCCTTTGAGATATTGACACACAAATTGAATCAGCACCTGTACTCAATAGGGTCTACCTATGGACCAATTTTCGTTTGATTCGGCCGGTTACTTCCTGAGATATAGCAGTCACCCCCGCGCAGAACACGTGCGATTGCTCCACCCCCCTTGGAGATATTGACAAACAAATTGAATCAGCACCTGTACTCAGTAGGATCTACCTATGGACCAATTTTCGTTTGATTCCGCCGGTTACTTCCTGAGATATAGCAATCACCCCCGCGCAGAACACGTGCGATTGCTCCACCCCCCTTGGAGATATTGACAAACAAATTGAATCAGCACCTGTACTCAGTAGGGTCTACCTATGGACCAATTTTCGTTTGATTCCGCCGGTTACTTCCTGAGATATAGCACTCACTCCCGCGCAGAACACGTGCGATTGCTCCACCCCCCTTGGAGGAATTCGCTAAACAAAGTCAGGTGCACCAGTTCACATGGTGGTACATTTGTGCAAAAATTTTTGTTCGATTTCATGCAGTAGTTTTTGCTCTAGCGCGCCACAAAAACTGGTCACACACATACAGACTCACACACAGACAGACACACACACACACACACACACACACACACAGACAGACATTTTCCAAAAATGGTCGAAATGGACTCAGCGCACCTCAAAACGTGCAAATCCGTCAAAATTCGACATTCGAAAATTTTCACGAAACCAATACTTTCTTCTATATATTAGATATAGAAGAAAGTAAAAAGGAGAAATCTCCTGAAAAAAAAAACACAACTCTTGGTCGCTGCTGATCCATTAGAAATGCGTGTTTCCCCTATATTTTTTTTAGATGTTTCAGGAGAGTTTACTGTTTCTTCAGGATTTTTGAAGAGTGTGCAGATTTGCTTTAAATACCATCAAGCGAACATTTCTAAATTTTATATGACTAGAAGTATTTATACATGCAATATAATGCCAACTCTGCATGTATTCCTGCCTAATCCCTGGCTTGAGGTGATTTACTGCTTCCTAGAAGTATTTATGTTTTCTCTCTTTCGAACAAAAATTTTCAATAAAAGTGAAAAGATATTTTTTTTTGCCGAGTATATGTAGTTACCAAGTTGTAATTTTCCGCCCATGACATGTGGGCGAAGTTTTTGTTGTTTTTCGACAAAAATATGCATCAAGTGAATACCCTCCCCTCTCGCAGAAAAAATTCTGCAATGAAAGGGCCTCTTTCTCATTAAGAACTGTTGGATTAGCCCGGTGTATCCAATCTATAAAGCTCTAAATTAATGACAGCCAGTCGCCAACAAGCGACCATTTTACTGAAAATGGCTACCAAAGAATGAAGTCTCAGTCACCAAAAGTGGCGACCATTTTTCGACAGTTTCTAGTTTGCGTAATCGTGATATTGTACAAATCTTTTTTTTTTTTTTTTTTTTTTTTTTTTTTTTGTCCTTTATTGCCGATCTAATATTTTCAATAATAGTAACAAGTAATCGTATTTCAAACATTTCTAACGTTTTTAAATGTACTTCGTATTTCAAAATGGTCTGTTTTTACTTTCTTCTATATCTAATATATAGAAGAAAGTATTGGTTTCGTGAAAATTTTCGAATGTCGAATTTTGACGGATTTGCACGTTTTGAGGTGCGCTGAGTCCATTTCGACCATTTTTGGAAAATGTCTGTCTGTGTGTCTGTGTGTGTGTGAGTCTGTATGTGTGTGACCAGTTTTTGTGGCCGCGCTAGAGCAAAAACTACTGCATGAAATCGAACAAAAATTTTTGCACATATGTACCACCATGTGAACTGGTGCACCTGACTTTGTTTAGCGAATTCCTCCAAGGGGGGTGGAGCAATCGCACGTGTTCTGCGCGTGGGTGATTGCTATATCTCAGGAAGTAACCGGCGGAATCAAACGAAAATTGGTCCATAGGTAGACCCTACTGAGTACAGGTGCTGATTCAATTTGTTTGTCAATATCTCGAAGGGGGTGGAGCAATCGCACGTGTTCTGCGCGGGGGTGATTGCTATATCTCAGGAAGTAACCGGCGGAATCAAACGAAAATTAGTCCATAGGTAGACCCTATAGAATACAGGTGCTGATTCAATTTGTGTGTCAATATCTCGAAGGGGGTGGAGCAATCGCACGTGTTCTGCGCGGGGGTGATTGCTATATCTCAGGAAGTAACAGGCGGAATCAAACGAAAATTGGTCCATAGGTAGACCCTATTGAGTACAGGTGCTGATTCAATTTGTGTGTCAATATCTCAAAGGGGGTGGAGCAATCAAAAGTGCTTATTTTGTCATTGCACCTACTGTATCTCGGGAAATATTGCTGCGATTTGAATGAAATTTGGAATAACACTAACCCAATATGGAAGCAAGCATCGATTAAATTTTGGCGCCAATCGCCCCAGGGGGAGGGTGGGATGATTTTTGCGCTTAGTCAACAATGCGAAATTAATTCATTAAAAAATCGCTTTCACGCTATTTAATTATCAAAACAGCTGAAAACTTTCAATGATTTGAAATTTTTAACTGTTGCCAATTTCTTTTTACTAACAAATAAAATGTTTGCAATTAATCTAAGCAAGGCTTTTGCAATGATTTCCAATTTCGCTCATTGATTTTGCATTTGCAGGGTTATTATGATAATTGGGAAATTGGAGCTGTCTCCAATTATTCGGGCGAGTACGTATTTTATTTTGTAACTGGAATTCATAAGATAGATATAGAAGAAAGTTTCGTGACGGCCACGACAGCTAGTTACGATTGCTCTTGTTTATATATTCAAAGACTTATCTATTGAAATTTTGTTAATTAATACGAATAGAAAATAGGTTATTTAATTTTTGCTCTGAGAATGCACTTTTTTTCAAAAGGGCCTTTGCTCCCTCCTCATGCAGGGCATGGTGACTAAGGAGCACACAAATACTACCGCCAACACACACAAGCACACACACAAGTACACGCACAACTATCGCAATTCATCATTGCGAAAAACATAATTTTTACCCGACTACGGCAAAGCCTAAAGGAAGGGTTATGTTTTTATCAGTCTGGCTATGTTTGTGGTTAAGGATGTTCCACCGTAGCTCCTAAACTATTCATTCGATTTTGATGAATGAAGTGCCAATCGATTCGTTTTCGAGTCTTGAGTGTCATAGGCTACTTTTTACTGGAATTTAACAAGAGGAAAGTGATACTGTGCATGGTTGAAGGTTTTAGCCAAAACGGCACCAATAAATGATAAACTGCACCAATTTATGGTACAGTGGTTCTATGCTAGTGGTTAGTACATTGCTGAAAAGAATTGATTGAAACTTACCAGAATCTCACTATTTAAACCAAGTTAAATTATATTATATAGGTGAATCATACTGTGTCTAAATCTCTAAATTAATACATATCATGCAATAGACAAATAATCACACTTCTGACATTAATCACTTAATTTTATTTTAACAATTTAAACATCAAATAAAAATGAAAGTAGCTACTAAAATTTAAATATTAAAAATGGCCATAATGAAAAAGTATGAGTACTCATAGATTAGCACTTACGTAAGTATTGTAGACTCTCCAAAAGGGTTCATTGCGTGTAGTTCCTAACCAAGAGTTCGTTATATCATATGATAGTTTCTAACCGAAAGTTCGTGAAACAGATGTTCATCATTTTATGTAGTAGTTTCACCAGTGGACACCTCCATTGAAGATTCCATATAAGCGTCTCATCGTTTTTTAGGACAAAACGTACACACGTTCACTGGACCTTTTGAAGACACCTGATTTTTCAGCAGGAGAACCGTTCTAGACTATATATATATTCGTTCAAATTTTACATCTTCATCTTGTTAAGAATAAAAGAATTCCTCTAAGGGAACTTTAGCAAAATAATTTCACATCAGGTTAAAAAGCAGGGATTCTGGGGGACTGGGCAGCAACACCCAGCCCCCAGCAAACGTATTCGAAAATTAACAGGGGTTCAAGCAGCAAACCATAGCGTACAAGGCCCGCGCCCCATAAATCTTCCAAAAACGTGAACTAAAACTACCGCTCAGTTCCTGATTGGCTACAGGAGTTTGCCAAACCAGGAAAGAAGAATTCTTCCGGTACTGTTGCGGTTAGCATTTTCAAGGCCTTGGTAAACAGGAAGTTGTGTTCGAATATGAACACCGCTCGCCTCCAATATCCAACAGTGGTGGCTGTTTAGCGTTAAGGGGATGCTATAAGGTTTTGCCTTGTAGCATTATCCCCCCTCCAAAAGAAAAATAGTAATATCCACATGTTGGACGTTAAAATGCAGGACACCTCAATTTGACAAAATTCAAAATTATACAAGTGATGAAAAAAATATGTTGACAAAGTACACACATTTGATTAACTAAAACACATAAAACAAAAAAAAAAATAGTGAAATTCTAGTGCGTTAATCACCCAGAGATCAAAAACAATTACGTAAACACTAAAATCAGTAAGATGTATCAATCATGAAATGATAGGCATGAAAAACTCAATTAATAAGTGGATAAAGTTTCAAATCATAATATGCTTTTCTCCTTCAAAACACTCAGCAAAATTCTTTAAGCAATATCAAAGCACTGGACTTTTTTTTTTTATTTTTTTCATATACTTCAAATTATTTCAAACTCATAACATTGTAATCAGTTCACATACTTCAAATTTTTTCAACTCATCATAACTTGTAAATGGTATTAAAAAGATTATGATTAACATTACTTAACAGATTACATGAAGGCATCAAAAAATTTGACATGTGTGCAAAACACTTTTTTTTTTTGAATTATTCTGAGTACTTGTCCCAGTTAAATACGGAACCAGCCAGTTATAAAACCAGAATGCTATTTAAGGCCTTTAAATAACACATACAAAGTAACCCAAAACAGGCTCTCAGTCCTGAACAAAAAAAATTTTATACTCCAAATTGGAAAAAAATTTTGAAAACCTCCAAAGAAATCAAAGTACTAAATCATAACTTCAAAACCAATACTTCTTATTCCTCAAAACTCATGAACATCCTTTAAATGCTTAATTAAACTCTACATCCTTCTGCTGGAAAAGTTTGCTTACATGTAATTTTATTTCCTTTCCCTCATTAAAAGCATCCTTAATTAAATAATTGTCATTTCTAAATTTTCCAATTATCTCATGAGGTCCATTATATTTTTTCTGCAAAGAACCTGGATGTTGGAATGCTGAGATGAAAACTTTATCACCTATTTCAAAATTGGGTTTCTTCCTACCCTTTATATATTTCTCTCTAGAGGAAAAGTAAGCGTCCTCATTTTCAGTAAAAGTGTCCTTAATTTTTAGTAATTCACTCGAAAGTTTACTTTGATATTCATTATAGTCCTCTACATACGTTGGTTCACTGTGAAGGTTAAGAGGGATGTTAATTTCTCTACCGAAGAAGATCTTAGCTGGTGAAAACCCAGTAACCGTATGGATTGAGCTGTTATAGTGCAATTTAAACACAAGGAGTTTTTTGTTCCACTCAAAGGTTTTATTACACATTGCTGCAATACTTGTTTTCATTATTCTGTGCACGACTTCTATCATTCCGTTAGATCTCGGTAAGTAGATAGAACTCTTTCTCTCCTGAATTCCCAATTGTTTTAAGAAAATTTTAAATTCCTCAGCCTTGAAGCTAGGACCATTATCAGAAATTAAAATTTTTGGAATACCAAAAGATGCAAAATACCCATTTAGAGCTTTAATTATGGTTGGAGCTCTAATATTAGAAAGTGGTATAGCCTCCAGATACCTTGAATAATGGTCTACTATAGTTAAAATGAAACAATGATTTTCAGCAGATCTTGGTAATTTACCCACAATATCAATTCCCAGGCACTCGCCAACTCCCAAAAATTTCTTTGGAATCATTTGATAAGTGGTAGAAGAAGGCTTAGGCTTATGACTTAAACATTGACTACAGTTTTCGCAAAATTGCTTAGTCATTTTGAACATTCCTTTCCAAAAATATTGTTTTTTCAAAAAATTGTAAGTCTTAAAAACACCAAAATGTGGAGTATGAGCTTGCGTTAAACAAATCTTAAAAAGAGAATTAGGAATCAGAATCTTGTTCTGTAAAATTTTAGACCTAGATTTCTTATTCCTACTCAGAAGTTTAATCATTACTAACTCGGTATGAGAATCAATGAAATATTTAGAAACAATTGTAGGGTCATTATTCTCAATCCCTTTAATTATAGTTTGAATTTTACTGTCATCTCTCTGATGGGACTTAATTGAAGAGTAATTTAGTTCATCACTAGATTCAAAAATTTTAAGGTTAGTAACATTTTCATTTTCAAAAGGAACTCTTGAAAGATAATCAGCAGGCTGTTGAGCGCCCTTCAAATATGATGCAATACAATCAAATTGTTGAAGATAGAGGATCCACCTGGCCACAATATCAGGTTGTTTATTTAATTCTATATGATAAGTTAAGCTCTTGGCATCAGTTAAAATTTCAAATTTGTTACCATACAATTTTTGATGAAAAAATTTTACTGATGAATAAATAGCAAACAATTCCCTACGAATGGATGGATACCTTGACTCAGCAGGGGTTAGCTGTTTGGAATAGAATTCCACAGGAAAATAATTCTCCCCAATCTTTTTTAACAAAATTCCACCTATTGCAACTTTGGAAGCATCAGTAGCTAAAAATAATTCATCGTTAGGTCCTAAATTCTTTAGTTCTGGTTTATTCATCATAATATCCTGAATTAGGTCGAAAGACTCTTGGCACTGTTTTGACCAAACAAAAGGAGTTTTCTTTTTGGTTAAATTTACAATGGGATAAGTAATATCCGCAAACTTGTCAATCATGTGTCTGAAGTAATTAACCATACCTAAATAAGCTTGAACTTCCTTGACATTTTTTGGGACAGGAAATTTTGTTACTTTTAAAATGTTGTCATCAGAAGGACTGAAACCATTCTTATTTAAAGTGAAACCTAAGTAGTTAATCTCTGTTTTGCAAATTTCAAATTTGGCGGGATCCAAGGTAAGGTTGAATTTCTTTAGTCTATCGAAAACTAGCTGTAAATTATGTTTGACCTGATCGATACTATCCCCGGCAATTATTACATCATCCAAAAAGAACTGGATTTCACTCCCTTTAAGGTCGTTTAAAGCTTTAGAAATTAAAATGTGGAAAAATTGACATGATAGTTTTGAACCGAAAGGCAAACGTAGAAATTCATAGTTTCCTAACTCGGTACAAAAGGCAAGTTTCTCCCTATCAGATTCTTTAAGTTGAATTTGGAAAAATGCAGACTTTAAATCAAGGACTGAATAATAAGCGCGACCAGAAATATTATGCATGATTTCAGCAATGCTGGGCAAACAAATTTTAAACGATTCAGTAATGCTATTTAGTAATCTGTAATCTACGACCATTCGGAATTTAGGTTTATTAGGGTCGTCATTCTTATTTGGTTTCTTACGAACAAAAATTGCAGGAAAAGCATACAACGAGGTCGAAGGCTGGATGATTT
The DNA here is from genome assembly GCA_038373865.1 of Uloborus plumipes. NCBI lineage: Eukaryota > Metazoa > Arthropoda > Arachnida > Araneae > Uloboridae > Uloborus > Uloborus plumipes. The sequence goes on from JAXGGA010001712.1 coordinate 120,306, forward strand.
CAGCTTCTAATAATTTAGCTATCTCTTGTTGAGCAAATTCTTTAGCAATTTTAGGTATAGGGTACGGGCGTGTCTGTAAAGGATACGAATGAATTAATCTAAACTCAGGAACTACCTCATTTGTTGATCCTAATGTCATGTAAGACTTTGAAAAAACTTCAGTATTACTCATTAACATTTTTAAGATTTCCTTTTTTTGTTGAGGTTCCAAATGTTCAACATCAAAATCCGATTCCTTAATTTCCTGTTTTCTTAATTCCCTAACTGCAGATAAACTCAAAGGATTAACTTGAAATTGTTGTTTATTAGTAGGTTCTACACATTCTGATTCATCAAAGTTTTCTACGCCACCAAAAATTGACTTTTTCCTCAAAATTATAGGTTTGTCTGACTTATTTTCCACAATAGTTTGAATGGACTGATTAAAAGAGACCTGATGTACAGACTCAGAAATTAAAAGATTTGAGTTACCTCCCTTAGGACTGAAAATTACCTGATCTAAGTGAGATAAATTATTCGGCAATTTTAATGAAATTATCTGGGAAGCACCAGGCTGAATGGTATAATTTCTAAGAATCCTAACATTGTTTATATTCCCAGAAGGTTGTTTAAAATCCTCATCAAAAACTTGACTCACCTCCTCCTGATTAGTAACAAAAAATTTGAACTTTGAATTACCTACAATTAACTGATTATTTACTGCGTCCAACACTACCCTATTCCTTTGCAAAAAATCATAACCCAAAATTATTTGATAGTCAGAATTCCAAACATTTTTTGTCACATAGAAAAGATTTCCAAACCAAGAAGATTGAATTTTAAATTTTATGTTGACTGCAGACATGTAAGGAATAGTTGATTTATTCAAAGTAATTATTTTGACACTTCTCGACACATGCTCAACCTTAGTGGTTTCCTTAATTTTTAACAGGATGTCAGGCTCAATTAGGCTCAATGATGCTCCTGAATCAATTAAGGCATTCAATTTAACTGACCCAAATTGAAGTTGAATTATAGGTAAACAGTTACTTGAAGCAGTGTTACACGAGAGTACAAATTTCATTACATGATTATCATTTTCAGTTATCCTATCATCAGCCGGTTTGTTAATTTTGTCAATCTCCTCATTAGTTTTTCTTTCATTTCCCAATGTTTCCTTTTTTTGGTCATTCTGTTCTCTTATGCAATGGGCACCTGGTTGAGAACTTTCATTTTTATTGTATTTATCACAAGTACCCCCTATTAGTTTAAATTTTGTCTACCAAAATTTCCTCTGTTATTTCTGTAAGGATGACTAGACCTCCCCCTAAAAAATCTGCCCCTATTTCCTGAAAAATTTCCTCTTCTGTTATTCGAAAAATTTCTGCCCCTAAAATTTGAAAAACCATTATCCCTACCAAAATTATTTGACGAAGGAAAATAAACACAATCTGTGGTCAAATGATTTCGACCACAAATGTGACATGAAATTTGTTGGGTAGAAAAATTGTTAACCTGCTGGGAATTTCTCTCAGTCAGATTAGCAAGTTCAGTAGTCAGCTTAGCAATTTGTTTGTTAGATTCAAGTTGACACTTTATTAGGGAATTAATTTGAAGATCCCAAGAACCATTTCCAGAGGGGCCCTCTGTTGCTTCCTCAAATGCATTTTCAATGTTAACTGCACACTTGACAGCCTCTTTAAAAGTCGAAGGACCAGTTTTTTTTACCTCGACCCTTATATCCTGTCTTACCACTTCCAAGAATTTATTTAATTTAATATTCTCAGCTAAGGTTACTAGATCCTGATTGCTAGAGTTGGTAATTCCTACAAAAAGCTCTGCCTGCTTGGAAATTTCACCTGCCAATTCTTTAACAGACTGATTTGGTCTGTGTGTGATTTTTGAAAATGCAGACTGAATATCAGCAAAAGATTTTGTTTTTTGAAACTTTCCAACCAACAACTCCTGCAAATCCTGAATTTTCTCACATTGAGAAGCTGCGGCATCATTGATTAAAAAATCTAAAGCTTTATCACCTAAATTTAATTTGAACACAATTAATCTTTTCTCCTCACTCCATTTTTCTAGATCTGCAATGCTGTTAAACTGTTTAATGTGAAAATTAATATCTTCCCCCTCTTTGCCATTAAAAGTAGGTAAAGATGAAGCCAAACTTTGAGCAGACATTTTAGATTTTACTTTGGACATTTCAGCAAAAATTTAAAATTTGAATGAAAACCCCATTGAAAAATTTGGTTTGTTGATTGGAAAACATGAAAAAACAATAAACATACAACCCCTAAAGAATAGCATCACACAATAAAATTTCATATCGCAACACAATTCAAGAAAATAATTGATAAAAATGCATTCATGGAAAAATCATGTACTATCAAACAGTCTGAGAAAAATTCAAAATGCAATATAATGTAAAGACATAATTAATTGTTATTGAAAAATTAAAATGAAAAATTGCAACAATTTAAAAAAAATAAATTTCGTGAATGTTTAGTGATCTCAGGGTGATTACATTTTACATTCATAAAAGTATAACCCGGAATTCTCAACCCATTAATTATTTTTTTTGGAGCGGCACCAATAAATGATACATTGATGTTTGAAGGTTTTAGCCAAAACGGCACCAATAAATGATATGGTGCACCAATTTATGGTACAGTGGTTCTATGCTAGTGGTTAGTACATTGCTGAAAAGAATTAATTAAAACTTACCAGAATCTCACTATTTAAACCAAGTTGAATTATATTATATAGGTGAATCATACTGTGTCTAAATCTCTAAATTAATACATATCATGCAATAGACAAATAATCACACTTCTGACATTAATCACTTAATTTTATTTTAACAATTTAAACATCAAATAAAAATGAAAGTAGCTACTTAAATTTAATATTAAAAATGGCCATAATGAAAAAGTATGAGTACTCATAGATTAGCACTTACGTAAGTATTGTAGACTCTCCAAAAGGGTTCATTCCGTGTAGTTCCTAACCAAGAGTTCGTCATATCATATGATAGTTCCTAACCGAAAGTTCGTGAAACAGATGTTCATCATTTCTTGTAGTAGTTTCTAACCGAAAGTTCGTAGAACAGAGTTCATTTTACGTAGTAGTTTATCACCAGTGGACACCTCCATTGAAGACTCCATGTAAGCGTCTCATCGTTTTTTTTGTACAAAACGTACACACGTTCACTGGACCTTTTGAAGACACCTGATTTTTCAGCAGGAGAACCGTTCTAGACTACATATATATTCGTTCAAATTTTACATCTTCATCTTGTTAAGTGTAAAAGAATTCCTCTAAGGGAACTTTAGCAAAATAATTTCACATCAGGTTAAAAAGCAGGGATTCTGGGGGACTGGGCAGCAACCACCCAGCCCCCAGCAAACGCATTCGAAGACTTAGCTTATCCCGCAAACCTCAGCGCAAGAGGCAAGCGCCCCATAATTCTTCCAAAAACGTGAACTAAAACTACCGCTCAGTTCCTGATTGGCTACAGGAGTTTGCCAAACCAGGAAGGAAGAATTCTTCCGGTACAGTTGCGGTTAGCATTTTCAAGGCCTTGGTAAACAGGAAGTTGTGTTCGAATATGAACACCGCTCGCCTCCAATATCCAACAGTGGTGGCTGTTTAGCGTTAAGGGGATGCTATAAGGTTTTGCCTTGTAGCAGAAAGATCGATTATTCCTAGACAAGCACCGATTTTAACAGATATTTTCGGAGCAAAGTGTGTTTCAGTTCAAACAAAAGTCGCAATCAACAATGAATTTCCAGTTTAAGGCTGACCTAGATTTTTGCATGAAATTAGTTAAAAGCAATTATAACTCAGTAATTGACGTTGGAAGACGAATTTTTGCAAAGGGCCAAGTTTACGTCGCATTAAGTAGGGTAAGGATATTGGAGGGTTTATTTATAAGAAGGCGATCTGGACCCACGGAAACTTTTAAGCAACCCTCATGATTCAGCGTCTTTGATGGAATTGGAAAGGCTGAGAAGTTTTGACACTGCTCAATAAAAATTACCCAAATAACTTTTCATACTTTTTACTTCCTTTTACGTAGTAAAGGAAGTATTGTGATCGCGAAAAAAATTTTCCTCAAATTTGGGTCAAAATTTTGATTTTGCTCACTCCTGAATGAATGTTGAGTTGTTTTTTCGACCTGTCAGCACGTGCATATGTACCTGCCAACATATAACCAGCCGAAAAATCAATTTCGACCACCCCCGAGTTAGTTACGACGAGTTTTCTCGTGACGTCTGTATGTATGTATGTGCGTTGTATGTGAGTATGTGTCGCATAACTCAAAAACTATATGGCATAGAAACTTCTAGTTTGGTATGTAGGCTCTGAGGGGGGTCTAGTTGTGCACCTCCCCTTGCGGTTGCATTCAAATGCTCCCAAGGGGTGTTTTACCCCTTTTTGGGGGTAAATCAGTGTTAATTTCAATGCAGATGAATTGGCACAACCACTTGGCAATATATCGCCAAGCTTTTGGTCGCCAAGTCTTTGACGCCAACTTAGCGACGTATCGCCAAGTTGGCGACAAATTTGGCGAAAAAAATATTTTTTTGAATTTGGGTTCAATTTGGCGCTATTGGCGATATTTTGCGAAAAATCCACTGAATGATGCTAAAATCGGCGATATTTAGAAAATGAATCATTGTAAAACATTTGATTTGCATTATTTCGTGGCAAACTAGGGGTGTATGTGTTCGAATTGCTATCTTGCTCACTCCTAGCACTATTTTAACACTAAGGCATCTACAAAGAAATTTACACGTAAAAGGAAGTAGTGTGGGACCCATACCAGATTTTTTGTTATGTACATTTAATTTTGTAATGTATATTCATTTGTTAATATACAGTGGAGTAAAATAAAAAAGTTTTAAAAACCTGTAACCCGACTACAAAAAAGCTCTAAAAAGTAAGAAATAATAACAAGTTTAAAAAACTATAACCCGACTACAAAAAAAAAAAAAAACAGCACTGAAAGGTAAGAAACAAGGTAGGGGCTATTTAATATCATCGTCTTATTAAATAAAACAAGACGTTTGATATCTTAGCTATACCTGTTTATTTAGTTCTACGACTTGAACCCTCTGCATGTTCCACATTAACAACATAATTCAATTCAAATGCTGTAGTCGTGCGGTGTCAACTACAGAAAGCAAGCATTTAAACTTGATACACAAGCAAATATTAGTTTGATTTTTTTACATACAAGAATTTTAAATTAGGTTATAATGTTATGCTATCAAATTGTTTTTCTGTAGTTAACAACGCACGACTACAGCATTTGAATTGAATCTCCATATATTATTTCTCTAAGCCGAATCCTATACCCGGTCGAAACTCGCTCATTCCTTTATCGAATTGCATGAAAATTTATGATTTTGAAGCTTATACCGCGGGCTATTGACGAAAATTAGACCCACCCTCTAAAAAGTGTCGGTTCGTTTTTTATTCGAACTTCAATTTTTGGACACAAAATTGACTCTATCTAGCGAAATAATTGTCGTATCGTCTCCATTTTGATTTCATTCGAAAGATTAAAAAAAATGCGTTCTTTAGAACGTTTCTCCGCTAGCGCCGCGTAACGAGAATCTCGAAAATCCACGTTTAAGCGACTTATAAGCGATTGAAGTTTGAAAAAGTTAAATTTTTTGCTCAACTGTTAAAATCGTTACCATTGTTGTTCAAATCAATTTTAAATGTGACATTTCAAGCCAAGGCTTAGCTCGGTAAACCTTAATTGTAACTTTTATTGTTTCAAAATACTATGGTAGTTTTGCGATAACGTTAGTATTTAGTTTAGTAGTAGCCTTGGGTATTTGATTTTAATATAGGGTATCACTTTTGTAGTAGTTGTAAAAGTGAACGTGTCTTTGATCTCTTTGAAAAGTTGTCAGAACGACGGCAGTTGATGGCGATGTTGTGCAAACGTACAAGATTTTACAATGCCAAGGAACAGGGTACCAACAGGCAGACTAACAGGAAGGTGTCTACTACCTAGACAATATTCGACAATTCAACAATGCTTTGGCCTTCGCTTCAGTCAAAGTGGACTCAGTTAACATTCCTGGCAGAGGTCCATATTGTTTTAAACTACATGGTCAAGTGTACCATATGATCGGGAACTTGCAACCTCCGGCAGGGACTACACCAACTTACGCTGGACTTTTCTTTATAGATTTCGACACTGCGCTGCAACTTCGGGCAGATAATGAAGAAAATAAAAATTGTCGTATTAAATTTTAAGTTTAGAGTTTTTTTTTTTTTTTGTGCGGAATTCCGCACGGGTCACCTAGTTATGTTGTTAATGTGGAACATGCAGAGGGTTCAAGTCGTAGAACTAAATAAACAGGTATAGCTAAGATATCAAACGTCTTGTTTTATTTAATAAGACGATGATATTAAATAGCCCCTACCTTGTTTCTTACCTTTCAGTGCTGTTTTTTTTTTTTTTTTTTTTTTTGTTTTTTTTTTTTTTTTTGTAGTCGGGTTATAGTTTTTTAAACTTGTTATTTATTCCAGATGTCAAAATTCAACTTTATATTTATTTATTTTTTAACTAGAATTCCGTTGCTATGGCTGAATGCTGGATAAGATTCTGCACACAATGCAGCAATGACCAAAAAATGGCCATTTCTGAACTTACATCAGTCTGGCTCTGAGAAACAGATTTCGCTTCCCAGATTCAAAACAAGTCCCAATACTGAATTCGGTGCTAATACCAACGAACCCAACGGACTTGACGAAGAGGGCAAAAAAGAGAGCCCATATGCGAAGGGCATCGCGTGGGATTGCGATCCGGTTGGGTCATGCACGAGTGGGCAAGGAACGTTTCGACAGCACTTTAACCTTTTTCTTCCCAATCGCCCACTAAACGCAGCCAACAAAACGTTTAGCGAAGAGAGGCGAAAATTGAATGAATAGACGAGGAGGCATTCCGGACTCCGATCTGCTTCCCCGACTCCGAAGAATATGCAGCGAGTACACATTGGAGCATGCACGTTATGCAACGAGTGGCAGGAATTTTTCGGGATTACGCGGCAAAGCGGATTAGATTTAATGTTACGGTGTAGCTGGAATTACGCCGTCTGAATCGGTAATGGATAAAGGAAAAGAAAAGTAGTGATCAAGCACTACTCAAGGCTCTAGAAAATTTTCAAGGAAGGGCAATTGATTTTTATACAACTTTTATACCCTCTACTACGATTCTAGTTTATAAATGTTGATCACAAATGTTTCGGACTTCAATTTCGAAACATTTCTGGGCTCCGGGGAAAGCTCCAAACCTCCTGTCTCAGAACAACTTTGAAGATCGCTCAAAATTTCGTTTTTTAAATTTCAATATCGAAGTATTGCTGGAGGAGAATTCCCTAAGTGGGGGTGTTATCGCCAGCTCCCTTGTTTTCGCGCCTCTAAGCAAGCCGTTTTGTTTTCAAATGTGACACAGATGATGCTCAATTTTAAGAATATCTAATTCATGAACACTCGGTCTCAAGATATCTTTTACCGGAACAATGCAATGCGATTTTATGAATTCTTGCTTTTATAAACACCTTTCATGTTTCATAGTACCAAATCGCAACATCTACGCAATTCGCAAAATCTCTAGCGCCAAAGTTACCATTTTTCCTTTTCTTTTCTTTTTTTTCCCTTTATTTTAAAATCCTTGGGTACTCAGTGACGACGCTACAGCATTCATAACAGTGGCCGTTCTGAAATAAATGAGCGCACAGTGGCGTAGTCGGTAAAGCCGAAGGCTAGTGAGTTCGAATCCTGGCTAAGTTATGAATGATATTGATTGGTAAGACCTTTTTCGATTATGTCCTAGGAGTCCGGATCCCACTTGACGTAAATATATGACCCACTATGATGCATTTTATATTAACCCATTTATGCCCAAGTTTTTTTTAACCATTTTTTTCAATTTTTAGCTGCTTAAAACTCTTACTTGGAATGTTTTAAATACATTTTAGGCGTCAAATAGATCACCGCTGCCATATTTATTAAGTTATTCAATGTCCTGTTTATGGGACACTGGGCATATATATGAGCAAATGAGCATGATTATACAAAAATGATACAATCATTTTTGCAAACTAACATTACGGAAGACTTCTGTGATCTATTTTAAGCAAATCATTTTAAAATAGTTTAATTTTATGAAAAATAAGTTCGCAAAAAACACCATCTTTCAGCGGCTACCCATGTTATCGTTGTTTGACTCATTTACTTAAAAATAACTGTCAATAAATGAACTCTAATGTCCAGCTAGCGGCTTCATATGGTTTTCTCAAGAAGAAGGAATATTCTACTTGTGAAAAACAGCTTTAGTAAAAGGATATACGTATTACAGGTCTTAGTCTGCAGTAACTAACAAGCGTCCCGTTTTTAGGCTACTGGGCATAAATGGGTTAAGGACTACTAAAGTAGAATATGTTGCATTTTACAGGAAAAGTCGTTTCTCTCCCCCTTTTTTGCATAAATGAACAAAACTACAGTCCTTGGATGGAATAACGAAGTTGGCGGTGTATTGCATGGAGTTATCTATTCGTCTAAATTCGCTGCAGTCAAAGCAGACACTTCGGACTCTTAGTTCTAGAAAAGACAATAGAAATATCTTTATAAAACAATTGAATCGGTGAAAGCAAAAACTTCTTCAGTCACAAAAATTCGAAAATTCTTTTTTCATGGAAACAAGCTGCTCCGGGAGGCAAGATGCGTGCTGACTGCAAAAACTAAGTCAGTCTGGTTAACAGTTCGAAAGATACGGATTGCTGTATTTAGTTATTTATATTTTACTTTATTTCGGGAGAATTGAATGACCGCTTCTTTCGTTCACATGATGAATCAGACCAAATAACATAACATTAATCCCAGACTTCGGAATAACACCCATACTCCGAACAACATATAATAAGAAAGCGGCCCGAACCACTCATGTTGTAATACGTTTATTTGAAAACAATGATTAATGAAAAAAAAGTAAATTCGCATTTCGGCAATATTGCATTCTTTTCCGAGGATACGCCGGCCTCCGCCTCAGCGAATAAATGTCAACATTATAAAGTGCAGGATATCCCGTGCTATGCTAACGAAACCTTTCACAATCGTAAACCTTCGGCATTCAGCGCTGCCTGTAAGGTCAAAGCCGAGCCGTCACGTTTGCTTATTCATACATAAATTTCGGCGGATGAAACATGTAGGTGACGCAGTACTTTTTTACTTTTCTTTTGTGCGACGGACAACATGAGATTGTCCAGCGTACTGTTACGTGTAATGGTGTGTCCATTATGCTACTGAGTTTTCAGAAGTCATATAATGTGGATAAACAGATAGAATGTTTTGAAGGAATTACTTTCGCAGTTAAAATAGCAAAAGTTGAGGACATGCAGAGTTTTTAATGTTCTATCTACACTATTAAAAGTTTTCGAAATTTCAGAGGGAAATAAAATCTCTTAAAATACTCTATTTTCACCAGTATTCCGCGAAACTACGTATGGTGGAAATTATTTATTCTGTATAGATGGTAAGTAAATACAGTTACCTTTTACGAAATCACTTAGCTCAAAATTTTTCCAAGTTTATGGCGCAACTATCTTAAAAAAATAAGATTAGACTTTCTTATTCTTGCTATATAAACAACTAGAAAAATAAAATTTTATAAAATATCCATTTTAAACTGTGTTTTAAAATTTCAAAAATACACAGCTAAATTATTGCCTCCCGCCCCACCCCATTACGTTTAAAATTGGATTTTCTACTATGGGTTATGAATATATAGTTCACTATGAGTTTTGAGTCCATGGAAAAAAAGGGGGTTCAACTTTCTGTACAACATAATAACAATTTTAAAATAATAATGGTAATAATAACTCATCAAAAACCAAAACTCAAGGTGCACAAATTTAGAAATACTACATCGTTACGTTTATTACAGATTTAGATTTCACAACAAGCATATAGTTACATTTTATACTTTAACAAATAAAGTATTACTTGATTCACACATAATTTTTTCATTTGGAGATCCTGGTGTAAAATACAGATATCAAAGGCACACGTAATTAAAAGGGATTATCATTAAACTTCCCGACTTATAGTTTACTTTAAGTTTTAAGTCATTTACTTTTCTTATTTTGTTAAACTCCACATCGGTAGTTTTTAAATTTTTCATTAAATTTGGTCTTATACATCTAGCTCATGGCTAAAAAGTGAAAGTCAAAACGAAGTTTTTAATTACTATCATAAAGAGGATAGTTGATAAAAAATCCTGAAAAAGAAAACACACAATGAAAGTCGTATATGCAGTTAACGAGAGTATAATCCGGCAGAAAAGGGCAAAGAAATAATTAAATAATTAAAAAAAAAGCCACTGTTTCAAGCGCCTTCGGAATAGGAGCAATGAAAACTGCAAGTTGTTTTCCCTGTATTAACACTACGCTGGCAAAGAAACAAGTTTTACAGATTTTGACAGAGAATTGGCAACAAATTGATCGCTAATCTGATGACACATTTGACAAGACACCCGTAATACCACCAAAAAAGGCGAATGGGCTCAAAACAAATTGAAATGGAATACATTCTTAGCCTTTTTCTCACTCTCTCTCTACCCAAAACATAAAAAATAACGACAATCAATTCACCTGTTTTTCTGATAATGTCGCTGAGAATTCTTCAAATAAATAATCCAGACCAAACCAAACAGAAATCGATCGTTGAAAAAAGGAGAAAACGGTGCTTTTTTACGGTGTGTTTGAACAAATATCATTTTGTGGCATGGCATGTCAATATTTTAACTGTCTTATTCAAACCGCGCAAAAAAGCTCTTTAGACCGTAGTGCTGTGTGAGAGTAATCCCCCCCCCCAAATGTCAAAGTTCGCAAAAATAATAAAATAAAAAAAGGATTTAATACTCCCAACAACCACGTGAGTGAATTAATTTATAACCTTGACAAATCAAAAATGGCCATGGGGCAGTTCATCATTCCGTTTATTCGCCTTTCGAATATGAGTAGGCAGCCGAATTAATAACTTTGCCTCCCCACGCGTAAGCAATTGATCAGGACTATTAGTGAATCACGGAAGTACTATTTATGCGATACTCATAAAATTGGAACCACTCCTATGCAAAAGTAATTAAATGAACAGGTTTTTTAGCTGACACAGCAGGATTACGAACAAATAAAACAGTCTACCAACTATCAAAAACTGGAAATTGCGATTAGGTTTGAATGTTTTGAAAGGGAATTCAATATCCCTTAGCGGTTGATGATTGAAAGGGATCATTATGGCAAGAGTTAGTGCCAGTCACAGATTGACTTAAAATGCATTTCTTTCCATTGTAGCACCAATAAACACCGAACGGGGGCAAAATGATAGTTATTATTGCGGTACATGTTGCATATTCGTGGCTGGAAATAAAAGAAATAATTATTGTAAATAATCTAAACTTGATTTAACCTCCGGTTAGATGTTTACACCTAAGTAATTTCTTTTCTTATCATATACAATAAATCGCACAGCTCACAACGTTGCTTGAAGTGGACAAAAAGTGGCTACTTGTTGTGGTGCTATAAAGACTTGGATTGGCAGTTCAAAATCTCAAAAAAAATATATACATAACTTATTATAACTTATGGGGAGCAAAGCAAGTGTTATAAAGTAAAGCAAATTGGACGATTATCGATAATCGATTAATTGGTAGAAGGTAATCCGCCTATTAATTATAATGACAAGTTTTAATTACATCAAGATCTCCAACACCCTTTTTTGTTACAATTTGAGTTTTTAGATTTAATTAATAATTGTTGATTTTTGTGGTTGATGAACTATTTTTCTTCATTTTCATATTTTTTCAAAAATTAATTTATCAATTTTTTTTTCAAATTATGTGCTTACTGCTTACTGTTGCTTACTGTTATTAATAAAAAGAAACCCTCAAAAACTGGCTACTTCATCTGAGAACCTATGATAGCTTTCAGACCGTTGACAAGACAAGACTAAGCTACAAGCAACATTATTTGAACTTTTGAGCAATTAAACATGTTTATCAAAGTCAAAAATAGTAAAGCAGCTTACAAAAATCAAAAAAGTCGAATTCTTTAAACTCTTGGTATTTATTAAAAAAATATTTGCAATAATTACTTTAAAAAATGTCAACATGTTGTAAGAAAACCATCGCAAAAGCAATGTGCTTGCTTGCTCATGGTTTATGCTAGCATACAAGTAAGAACAGTAAAATAAATTTTTAAGTCGCTCTAAATAAACTTTTCGCGAATAAACTGTAGATCAGGTACATTGTAAGGATTACAAAACTATTTCATTGTCAAAGTTAAAACACCTCGTTGCATAGAAAAAGCGTGACGTTAAGACGTACGTCGCAGATTCTTAAGAAAGCCTGCAGACTATTTCGTAGTTAAGAGGCAAAAAAAAAAAAACTCTTTAAAATCTTGAAAGAAAGGATACTGCTGAATTTCACGAAACGAATATTTTCACCGTATTTTCTCGGATATAACCAACAGGTAGAACATACTTGTGGATTTTAAGTTTGACATTTTATTTTTAAACATTTTTAAGTGCGGATTTTCATTTCAACACTGCAAAAAATGAACTGCCGTTTTTAGAGCATAATACTGGCAGCCGAGGGAGGTCCAATTTAAAACTGTAACATGCACGGTAATAAACTGTAAAAACTAGCATTTTTACAGTTTCTTACTCTAAAACTAGCACTTTTACAGTTTATTGCCGTAAAATTTAGCTGTCTTATAATGCAAAAACAACAGTATAATACTGGCGGCAGAGGTTCCAGTTTAAAACTGTAAAATGCACAGTAATAAACTGTAAAATTAGCAATTTTACAGTTTATTACTGTAAACTAGCAATTTTACAGTTTATTACTGTAAACTAGCAATTTCAGTTTACTACTGTAAAATTAGCAAGTTTACAGTTTATTACTGCAAAATTACTATAAAATTAGCTGTATTATACTGTAAAAACACCATTTATATTTTACAGTATAGGCACGTCAACGAAAAAGTTCTTTTCTTTATCACACAAAGTGAAGACAAAACAAAACGCGAAAAGCAACACACAGAGGCACCACCCACTGCTGACTAAAACCGCCCGAACATTTCAGAGGCAATACCCCCTCACTTAATTCACTCACAAAAAATCAACAAATAATAGAAAGTAAGCAAAGAGGAGTGGTGGAAGTTCTCTGAAATTTCAGTCGCACTATAAGGCGTGGTATGAGCAAACACCAACCTGCAGAACGAAACCCACGCCTAAGTTGTTGCACTCGATATTTTTCCAGTAGGCAGAGAAGATTCTGCTGTTTTATTTTTCTCTAAACTGGGTAACATCAACGAGTGGGGGTAATGCTGAATAGATGTTATTTTAAGGAACATAAGCTACATGGAACCATGGTTACGTATAAGCCCGCAATTAGTGGCGAATTTCATTAACCTACTGTCAACCCTACAAACCTTTAGCATCTTAATGACAATGTCAAATGAACATTAAGCTTCTCTGATTAATACACAGACAGCTGAAATGTAGGCTTATGTATCTTGCACTATTTATCAACCCAAAAGCTAGCTAGAAAATATATATTCTCCACAAATACTGTCCATAAACTGAATAATAGCTCTCAACAACATGTTCGTCATTTGGGGGTGGGGGAGAAGTCAATCCCCCCTCCCCGGATTGAAAAATTTCTGTTTTTACGTATAGACGTGATTTTTGCTGTTTCCTGATAAAATTTGCATTGAGTTCTACATCCTTCGCCCTCTCCTCCCCCCTTCGAAATTCGAAATGACAAGACTGCTCAACAATAAGATTTTTTCCTTCATTTCATTTCAACGCTGCATAATATTCTGAGTAAATATAATATTCATTACATTTTCGAATCTATAGTGATTACTCTTTTTATACGATTATTTATACTACACTTTATTTAGACGAAAAGTAGCTTGTTCAAAGTACGTTGATAAAACTGTTTATAGGGGTAAGATACACAAAATAGTGGATAAAAAAGAAAGTTTCTTAAATAAATGTACGTCAGTAGTTTATTTTCTTTCCTTTGTTTTTTCTTTATTTATTAATTTATTTTTATTATTTATTTATTTTTTTTTTTTTTTTGTACAATTTGACGGATGACTTTTTTAATAAAAAAATAGTACGTATAAAGGAATTTGGCGAAACTAATTTTCTAGGCATCAAAATCACCTGCCCTCTGTACTGTTTATACAATATGCATAAACTGCTTTAAAAATAAGCTAGTTAAGGATTTTCTAAAAGAAAAAAAAAACGTTGTCTAAAATTTACCATTTAAATCAAAGAAATCTGTGTTCCTCACAATTTCAATAGTAGCCATGTTTCTGGCTATCTCTAAATACAAATAAAACAAAGACCATCTTCGGTATTTCGAAATATTAAAACATTGCTACAACATAATGCTGTGTACTTAATACATTCACTTATTCTTAAATAATGTTTATAATGCACTTAATTTTACTTAACTGAAAATTAAAAAAGAGCAATAAAAATTTAATATTTTTCTAGTTTGTTTTCTTAATAAGGTTTTGCGATTTATCAGATCCATTTTACAGTTAATCGAAATAATAAGGATTCACTATAGAATGGGGTTTGGATTTCTGAATTCAATTAATTTTCAATGATGATCAACAAATATCACGCCCATCAGAGCCATTTCATTTCACACCTCCAGGGTCCCCCGTACCTACCACAGTTTCGTGGTTTAACCGGGATAGGGCCCTGAAGGGCGCTCTGTTAATTTTGAACCAGAACCTAGGGTCGAGCAAACCCTAGGCCCAGCACCCCCAGAGGTATCGTTTCACTTGGAGGACTTTGTGACCACGACATTTTTAACGCCTCCCAGCCACCGTTAATCAAGGCGGTGGATCTTTGATCGGCTGGGATCGAACCCGGGTCCCTCCGGACACGAGTCCGATGCCTTACCGATCGGGCCACCGCCCTGCCCATCAGAGCCAGTAGTCCTGTCCCGTGAGTGCTTAGTATTTGTTTGAGAGTGATTTTTCAAAAAAAAAAAAAAAGCTAAACTCTAAAGTTTCACTGTGGGATGTTCAAATTGATAGCATAAACAAACAACTTTATTTCGAAAAATTCAGATAGCTTCTTTAGTTCGTTAACAACATACTTTTTCGCAATTTAGGGAAACAGAAAAAGAACGTATTTATCTTTCGACAGAAACACTTCAGAGATTTTGACTAAAATTTATTTGCATAAAAAACAGAAATCCTGACTGTCACATTCATCCTGCTCCTGTGCATACACGTTTTAGGTTCACCTGTACGCATTTCAAAATAAAAATCTAAGCAAAACAGAAGACAAAAACATGATAAAAATCTAAAATATTTTTCCAAAACTGTGTCATTCTGTCACTGTAATAAAAAAAAAAAGAAATCAATAAAAGTGCCCACGTTCTCTGATTAAATGCGTGTAACTTCCAAACCTACATCTTTTACTCCCACGCCTCCTACCTAAAAGCGAAATGGAAGAATAATACTTGTGGCGCCATCTATTGGGACTAACAGGAAGGATGAAAACCGAAACAAAAACTACCTAAAGCGTGGGAAACATATGACAGCGAATTCTTGCGGAATTCCAATCCTAAACAAGCTGGTCTTGCCAGAATTTGAAAATGTGTTGATTAATTTGCAGCCAATACAAAACATGATTTTGTTCGTAAGACTTTTCAGTTTCGATTTATTTTATCGATTTTTCAAACTTTAAAATCTTTCATGATGCAATTTTAAAAACCATAAACATTGTTTTTAAAACGTCTTTACGAGTTTTTTTTCTCAGAGACACTTTTAAAAAATGCTTAAAATATCAATAAAAATAGAATTTCTTGTTAAGAGAAAACGAAATAAAAGAAAATATTGTTTTGCTCGTATGACAGGAGTAAACATTATTTTCTCAAGAAACAATAAAAAATAGTAACAGACCCATCATTCAGGGAAGAAATTAGATTTGAGAAACTAAATTTACATACATGAGGGCGAGGTTTTTGTTGTTCTCTGACACAATATACATTGAGCAAATACTCTTTGACCCCACTGGGAAATTTTCAAATGGTGGAACTGAGGAATGACTGTCAACCGACTATTAATGTTTTTAAAAGGTAAACCAATGCTACAATTTGAAATTATAACATTAGAGCTCTTACACTTTTTGAAACATTACATTTTAAAGTAATGTAATTCCGATGATATTTATTCTAAAAACATGTTGATTCGGCAGTAAGATATTTCCATATTTGGTCTCCTGAGTTAGTTTTCTTTCATGAGATGTTGAAAAAGTATTTTTAAATACCTATGTAATTTCTTAGGTACAAAGCATTGAAAATTTTACTTACGTGCTAAACTTAATGCATTTTGCTATTTGTTATGTAATCATGAGTATTTTTTAAAAAATAAATAAATGAATGAATTTTTGAATGTTAAAAACGCAAACCAAGTGTGAGTTCGTCATTTTTAATAACTTAGGGGAAAAATATTTTTATATTAACTCTTTGAAATTATTTTATACCATTATCGGTCATAATATTCACACTGCAACATGCGTATTTCACACATTAAAACAAAAAAAAAACAAAAAAAACCGGTTTGAAAATTCTTCGAAGCTTAGTTTACGCTTTGTATGTAAACTGAAAATTTAGCATCGTAGAAAATAAGAAAGTGCAATAGGACTTTAAAAAAAAATATATTTGAATGTATAAAATTTATTTTTGAACTCAAAACTTTAACTATTCTGAAGGTTAAAGATTTAAAAACATATACATTTTTCCCCTACTATCTTCCATCTTGTAATTAATAAGTTTTTTTTTTCAATGGAACTGATCACTCTTATGGTCTTTGCTGTTTTATTTCACTTCTCTGAAAAATGTCACGGAGTATTATATGCCAAAAAAATAAAAATTTAAAACTATTGATGTATCTGATCTTAATAAATATCTGCGCAATATTCAACGGTGTCAGAAAAAAAATGATTTCCCTGCACGAAACTGATGAAAGGTTAATTATACCTGAATTAAAATAAAAAGTAGAAAACAAAATTCAATGAAAAAATTACTTTGCAAAAAGAAAAAATATATATTATAAAATATACAATGTATCAAACTTTTACGCCAAACAGATGAACTTAATGAACTTAAATATTTACTTTATTTTGTTTACGAAAACTAGAAGCAATAAAACATAATTAATTTTATATTTCTCATTATTATCCTTTGAAAATTACTTTTTGAACGAAATTACTTTTGCTAGACCCCCCTCCCCCTTTTGTTTTTTCTTTCATTCTTTCTCTTTTTTTCATTTCCTTCTCTATCTATCAAAGCGTTAAAAGTAGCAAAAAAGAAAATTAGTTGTTAAGAACTTGAAATAGAACCATACTATACTCTACAGCAACTTAAGTTGACACTGACGTCCCTACGCGCGGAAGAAAAACGGAGTTAACACAAACTTTCTTGTCGAATTAGAGGAGATCCCCAGCTGTGTGTACACTCTTTTTGCCTGGCGCGTTAATTCAAATGGATGTACGCTTCCACGCTATTCCGTTCGTAACATTGAAAATATTAAGAAAATTACGAATATTCTGACAAAAAAAGACTACATATGCGTAGATGAAACACTCTAATCCGCACTCTAATATAAATGCGTAGATGAAACACTAAAAAACACTAATGCGTAGATGAAACACTCTAATACAATTTCTAAAGGAAAAGATCTAATTTCACACAAAATTCGTACACCGCGAAAGGAACTACTTCCTTCGCATGGTCTCAACTTATTTCTCTATAATCAAGAAAGGTTGCAGCCGAGTATAAGTCGTATCAAATATTTTTTCCCACATTAGGTCAAATGCAGTGGCGTACATAGCGCCCCCGCAACCCCCGCGGCGCGGGGGGGCGCAAGAGATTTGAGGGCGCCCGATCCAGAAAAATAGCACTATAGGTTACACTGGAAAAATATTTTTACATTTTAATAGGGGGGTGGGGGGCGCACTTACAAATCTTGCTGGGGGGCGCACCTTAGTCTATGTACGCTACTGGTCAAATGGTACATAGTGTAGGAGTTGAATACCAAGAAAATATTTACAATATGCGGCGAGCCATGTCAAAAATATTCTAACTTTCGAAATGTTTTCCTAACACTGAAAGCGTTACGCACAGATGATAAAGGACCCAAAGAGCAATTTTCTCCTTTTAGAATGAAACAAAAAGTCGTATGCAAGAACAAATGAAAGCATTTGTATTCCTATCCACTGTCACTATTCTTTTCAGTACTGAGAGAGAGAATAAATAGTAACTAGCGTTGAATAAGAAACAGCAAGGTAAACCCATAAGCTTCCTCATGATGGAAAAACAGGGTATAATTTATTTGACATCACAATAAACCATTCATGTCTTTACGCATTTTTTTCGTTATAAGCGGTGATGTAATTATGTAGTTCAAACAGTTCTAAATTCATAATTTTACTTAAGATAAAATATCAGTCTTTCAGGATTCAAGATACTTTATTTTCAGGATTCGAATGTCATAGATACATGATAAAACATAGTTGCAAATTAGCGAATCGAAGCATTACCATTGACTGCATCATTTAAGTCATGAAAAAAACAACAGCAGCACCGCAGCAAGAGCTGTTACTTCTATATACCAAACAAGTACTGAGTAAATTTGCATAATAGTTTTAACAAGCGGTATAACGATGTGTTTTAAACGAGTTCTTAATCCAGTCTCTTTATCAAAACTCGAATAAAAAAATAAGTAAATAAATAATTGTAGAATGAAATAAATTTAAATAAAATTTGAAGCACTTCTGTCACGTTATAGTTTAAGTTACCCCCTCCCCTCTAAAAATATATGCTTTTCTTTTACAAAATCACTACTTCTCTGTTTCTGGAATATTACTTAAGTTTTTACTATAGATATACACATTTTTAATTGCTTTAAATATAACCATATATTAGTATTTTAAATGGTATTAAAAAAATTTAAGCATTATACACTTTTTAAATTAAGAAAAAAAAAGCTGAACTCTAAAACTCATCAAGTTTTCTTCGTCTGCAAAACTTTGTATGCAAGTACAGATGACTTTATACTTAAAATCTAAGAATAGCAGTTTTTAATAATGCATATATCTGAGCAACAGAGTACTATATTATAAAATCAATATATTTTTTTTAAATTGTGTCTTAAAAATGAAGAATTCTTCAAGATGTCATAGGATAAGGATTTGAGGGAGAATCGTAACAGTTTGTTCTTTTATTCTAATTCAAACTTATTAAAGAGAAACGAAGAAAACTGTTTGAAAAATCGATTCCAACCCCAGTTCTTCTTGTCAAGACAGGGTCAAGGATTTATTACTGTTTACCTCATGAGGAACTAGATTTTAGAATGCCAGAAAGTTCCAAATTAAGAAGAGTTTTGCTCCAAGAGACTTCCTTGTGCTTCAAATATAGGGGGGAAAGTCATACAAACATTATCTTGCAAAAGTCCTATACACAGACAACAATGAACATGTGGTAAGATTTTACAGGAGGGTCAACGAAACCCGGAAATTTCAAGAAACTAAAGAGGAAACGTTCCTCTTAGAAGATGTTATGAAAAAACTTAAGCCAAGCCACAGCTACTCATTTTAAGAACAAGATAATGTTTCTGGACGACAAGAGTGAATTGAACTTCTATTAAATCTTTGTTTTTCAATTCGATTGCATTTTTTTCAAATTAATTTTGACCTAATAAATTTAAAATTATTTTCAAATTTTGTTAAATGTACGTTTACTGATACAGAAAAAAAAACTTTATTTGATAGCAACTATCTCTATTCTCATTCTCCCCCATCAACATTACTTATTTTTGTTAGACCTATTACAAGTTGAATTGAAAAAAAAAATTAAAATTTTAACATGTGTTCCGATTGAACCTACCCTCATCAGCAACTGAATCGAAACGCCTCTAAAAAAACTACGTACCGTAAAATGGGGTTAATCGGAACACTTTTCAGCTTTGATTGTAAAAAAAGCAGTTAAAAGATTTTTTTTTAATTTGATTTTTTGGGTAAAAACTTCGGTCTTGCTTTACTTTTGATATTCCAAGCAAAGACAAAAGAATTTGAGCAATTATTATTAAAATATATAGCAAATTATGGGTGTTCCGAATCACCCCGCTGATAGGGGTCAATCGGAACACTTGTTAAAATTTTTATTTTTTTCAATTTAATCTGTAATAGGTCTCACAAACATGAGTAATATTGATGGGGGAGAATAAGAACAGATAATTACTGTCAAATAAATGTATAATTTCAGTACCAGTAAACGTTTATAATTTGTGAAAATTCAAAATAATTTTGAACTTATGAAAAATGAAAAGTAATTTTAAGAAAAGCTTTTGAATTGAAATGCAAAGATTTAACATAAATGGAAGTCACTCATGTCGTCCACAAATATGTACTTGTCCTTAAAACTAGCAATTGTGACTTGGTTTAAGTTTTTTCATAACATCTCATGGGATGAACTCTGCCTTTTCTTTAGTTTTTTTAAATTTCTGGGTTTCGGGGATTGTCCTGAAAGATTTTTTCGCTTATTCATCACTTTCTGTGTGCTGGACGTTTACTACATAAAGTCTATGTGGCTTTCTCCCTTTTATTTTAAGTAAAAAAAAGTCTCCTGGAGAAAAAATCTTTTGAAATCTGTAACTTTTGTCATTCTAAGATCTAGTTGCTCACGAGAAGGGATAAACAGTAATAAATCCTTGTCCCTGTCTTGATTAGAAGAATTGGGGTTAGAATCTTGATTTTTCAAACAATTTCCTTCAAATAAGTTTGAATTGGAACAACAGAACTAAGTGTTCCGATTCACCCCGCAAATTTTTTTCCCATGGCATTTTTCAGAATTCTTCACTTTTATGACACAATTTATAAAAAATGTAAATTCTAATGTGGTATTCTGTTGTTCAGATACATGTATAATTGAAACATACCACTCATAGTTTTTAAATATAAGAAGGTTTGTTCTTGCATATGAAGTTTTGCAGTCTATGAAAATGTGATGTTTTATAGCATTCAACGTGCAGCCCTCTTTAGAAGCCAGTAGCGTTGCCAGATTGACAAAAGTATTTTTTTCCTACTTCCTATGATCTTACTTTTCTAAAAAAAAATTCATGGCGAAAAATACCCAATAGTATATTTATGAAGAATTTCTTTGTACGGTTGGGAAGTTTTGTTCCGATTGACCCCGCTGTTCCTATACACCCCATTTTACGGTACATAAATAAAAACTGTCCAACATGTTTTGTTTCTGCTTGGAATATCAAAAGCAAAACAAGACTAAAGATTCTACCCAAAATTCTCAAATAGAAAAAATCTTTTTTTTTTTTTTTATGATCAAAGCTGAAAAGTACCGATTCACCTCTTGTTACGGTACATCTAACAAGAATAGACATTAGGCGTCATTAGGAAACATTTCTGCAAATTTGCAATGTTATATTCAAATTTGCCGAATCGTCACACAAAAGTTTCCGAATGAGGGAATTTTTGGGGAAGTCATTATGACTTCACGTGACCTCCCATTGAGTCATCCCTGATGAAATGCAATGCTTAAGAAACATCAAATTTCTAACTTAGCAATTAGAAGCAACCTTGGATAGATTTGTTCTCATAAATTATGATTTTATCCATTATCAACAATATCGCATTTTTATTTCCCAACAATCACCATGAGCTAAAAAAAACAAAAATATGTAATTTTGGCTTACTTGGAAATGAAGAATTATCGTCCATATAAGGCCTAATGTGAGCTTTGGATTACCATCTACAATGTCTTCTGCCCTAATGTTGACCAGTTTGATCTGCAAAGAAAAAAATTTATGTATGTATATATATAAATATTCATATCATTTAGAAACGAATGCAATAATATTTCACAAAATAAGTAAATAGATATACAGTAAACTTCCGATTATCCGAGGTCTTCCAGGCCGATTCGTTTGTGCATACTTTTAAATTTGATAGTGATAAATAGGCAGTATAAAATAAAAGGAGAATATGCAGAATCTCTAATGAGGAGGGGGGGGGGGCTTAGGTTTAAAATAAAACTAACACATGTTCATTAACTACAAATTTTCTCCTGTGTATTTTCCCCGCTATTAGAC